>PVLC010010527.1:0-49344 GCA_004027655.1 Graphiurus murinus | reverse complement strand
GTGCCTTTCACAGTCTGCCTTCATCCTTATGTTCATCAAGAGTTTGTTATTTCTCCAGGTGTTCCCAGAAATGTCTGGGCAGGAGAGATTTCCTCTGATGCAGTCTTGTAAATTCATGCGATAAAATGGTCTTGTACAAATGTTCTCGTCCATCCCCAAAGAGCAAAGTGGTCCTTGATGACAACTACTCCTAGATCCATTGAGTTCTTGCAACTCACCTACTGAAGGAGAAACTGAAGATTAGAGAAAGAATGGTCCTGGAGAAGTAGGGCAGAGTTAATTCTTGGCACCACGTTTCCCAGTTTAGTGTCCATGCTACAAGAGCAAGTTGACCTTTCCTATTGTCCCTGAGAGTTGAGGATGAGTAGGATTGAGCATCATCCTGGCCATTTTTGGTGTCTGTCACCTGTCTCTTTGCCACCCCCATCTTCCAGGAGCCCTGCTGCGCTCTGCCTCTCTCACAGCCAGTGGGAGAAGGCACTGATAGAAATGATATGCTCAGGGGTGATTATCTTTTCCAGCTTATCTTCGATGGGAATGAAAAGACCTTAAACCTCATAAAGGCATTTCTGAGTTTGTAAAAAGAAATTAGGAAAGATTTAGATAGATAGGGTAGGAAGATGTTCTCATGGCTCTGAACTTCAGCCTCCTCCTCTGGTGCATTGGATCTCTTGAGAGCAGCCACTGGCTGGGCTTAGAAATGGTGGGTGGAAGCTATCTGCAGATTCCTTAGCTGCCCTCGGTGGCCTCCCTTGGTTTCTGGCTGTCGCCTGCCTCACCCTATGGACTCACCTATCTGACTGGTTTCTATCTGACTGGCAATTGCCTTCCAGGCAAGTGAGTGGCTGCTGCAGGATCCTAGAGAAGGAACAAGTGCTGGTTCCTCCAGGGCAGGGAAGGATTGACACACATGGTGATGTCTAAGCCCCTGCTTTAAGGATAAACTGAATTTTCAGAGTGACAGAAACATGAGGATGGTAGACAGATGAGGAGAGAGAGAAGGGCTAAGAGGCAAAGAGAAGAGAACCTCAGCTAAAGCACAATTGTTAAAGGGCCAGTGTGTCTTGGAATGATATAGTACATTGAATGGTACACTCCCACTCATATCCCAACACATGGAACCTTTGAATTTGAGCTTAGTTGAAAAAAGGGACCTGTACCGCTCTAGTTAAGGAACTCTGAATGAACTCCTTTAGGATTATCCAGGTAGACCCTAAATCCTATGACAGGTATCCCTATGAGAGAAAGGAAGAAGAAAATTTGAAGCCAAAGAGAAGGAATGACACACAAAAAGAGAAGGCCTTGTGAAGACAGAAGCAGATATTGCAGAGCTACTGCCAGGGCCAAGGAATACCTAGAGCCACCAGAAGCTGGAAGAGATGAGGAAGGATGTGTCCCTAGGACCTTCAGAGGGAGCATGGCCCTGTGACCTTGATGTCAGACTCTGGCTTCCAGAACTGGGAGAGGATAAATTGCTGCTGTCTAAGCCACTACATTGTGGTCATTTGTTGTAGCAGCCCCAGGAAACTCAAGCAGATTGCCAGAAGTCATTGTGGCAAAAGCACAGGGCACTGCTGGGCACCCCAGCACCCACTCCACTACCCGATGTGGGTCACAGCCATGGGTCCCTCCTTTACAAGCAAAGCCAGGTTCATTAGCAGACACCAGGCACACTCATGAGGTCTCTGAGAGGAGAAAAGCCAAAATACACCAATGGAAAGAAAAATTCTTTCCTCCCAGGATTTGAGATGGGATCAACTCATTTTTAAAAACAGATTTTAAAAACCATAGCTTGCCTTGGCTGTAAAGGGTGCTTACCTATTAGCTAATTGTAAAGAAGTCAGCCACAGCTCTTTCTGGAAGGAATCTGACTGGGCCTGCTGACTGCAGCTGCCCAGGGGACCAGAGCCCACCCTCACCGCTCACTCCAGAGCCTGCCATGCCTCAGGCGCTGAGAGCAAGGGCTAAGCTCCCTCCTGGGCAGAAGTGAGAGGTGAGACCCCTGCCCAGGGAACAAGGAGCTCGATAGAGAGGGGAACCCATCAGTAGAAAGGCAGACACCAGGAGCTCGATAGAGATCCATCAGCAGAGAGGCAGACACCTTTTGTTAGGTGCCTACGGTCTTTTCTTGTGTGGCATAAGAGAACAACAAATGTGTATTCCAGATTTTGTATCTGTATAGTATATGTCCCTGCCTAAATCCGGTAAAGAGCCTCATGGAATGACAGCTGTCCCCTTGATGGGCCGGTAGAGGCTGGTAGGGGAGGGCAACACAAAGAAGGAATGGCTTTCATCACCTCTGTTCCCTGGGACTGGAGGGGTGCTGTCCCCTGTGGACATTCCTGTGCAAGAGAAGTGACAATGGGTGAGGACAGCAGCAAAGACCCCACCCTACCCAAGTGAGGAGTGAAATCTGGGCATGGAGGCTCCTCAGCCAGGATGGGCAGATTAGATTGCTTTTTATAGAGATCATTCTAAGAGCAGCGTGGAAGATGGAGTGGATGGGAAGAAACTGGTAACAGAAGGATCACGTTCCAGAATGTTTAAATAACAGTCCAAGAGAAAGATGAAGAGGACCAGATGAAGGCAGAGGCAGTGTGGGCAGAAGCACCGACTGGAGAGGGGGCTCCAGCTTGGGACACTTCACAGAGAGCTGTTCTGCGAAACCAAGATCTGGATGGAAGACAAGTGGTGGAATTCTCCACCCTATTCCTGTTCCCAGAAAACTGGGGGGGCACCAGGGCTTTTAAGGTCTCAGGAAAATCCTGGACATTTCCTTGTGGGAAGCTTTTAGTACTTTAGATAAAGGGAAAGAAATGCAAAAACAGAGCCAAAGAAACTGTGGTATATCTTACATATTTACTTTCTTTAAAATTATAGCTTTGAAACCACAAGCACAATGTAATGTGAGTTTGCTCTTTAAATGCAATCAAAGAATCCTTTTTATAAAAAATAGTATCAATTAATTAATGAAACTATCAGGGTTCAAGTCCTACTAGCAGACACAATTTTCAGGCATGCAATGAGACTCTTCTCCCAGGCTTGGCAGTGCCTCCCTGAGACTGTGTTCTTAACCCTGACTGGAGAAGAGGTTAAAAATAGACATTGGAGACCAGTCAGTAATGTGAAGCCAGGGCATGCGGTCCTCTGTAATAGACACTGAGGCGTGGTTGTGGATGCTCCAAGAGGCAAACCCTGAAATGCTGCCCAGAGAAAAAAGTAATCCAAAGTAGCTGGCTGGAAAGAGGTAGAAGCCAGCGAGACCAGGCAAAGCAAAAGCTAGGGGAAGGGGAAGAGCCGGAAGTATTCCCAAGCCCTCAGCTGCCCACCACATGGGTGGGGATCTGCCCTGAGAGGTTAAGAGGAAAGCCTAGCGCTGAAGCCCTCTCAGTCTCCCTGGCCAACTAGATGAGAATAAAAACACAGTCTATGGGGACCCAGGGCTTCCGATCAGGTGGGAACTCATCTCCTTCCCATAGCACTTGTTTGAGCTTAAGTCCACAATCATGGCTTTCCCTGATAAGGACTCTAACCTATATATTTTTATACCCTTATTCTTCTATCTCATACCCTGGCACATGTACTCCAGGCAATATGGAATAGTGAGAAAGCATTGGTTTTGAGGTCTCACAGACCTTGCTTCAAATTCTTGACCACAGAAGTACATTATTCTGAGCCTTAGTTTCTCTAACTATACAGGGGATGATAGGACCTACAGTGGAGATTAACGGATAACAGTCATGAACGTGACTTCTGATCTCAAAACACAACCGGCACCCCCCACCGTCAGAGCTTGCTTACTGTAATTGGTATGGGGCTCCTTCTGGCCCAACGCCCAAGCCTGGGGTTGTGGCCACAGCATTATGACTTACAGTATAAGGCCACAACCCTTGAGCTGCCCCTCCTCATGACTGGATGCCGTGGTATGGCTTTTACCCTAACTTCTCTTTTCCTACTGCCTATACCCCTGTGTCACTCCATGGCCTAATTGGGTCTGTTGTTCCTGTTATTTCTATAGACCTTGAGAATCATCCTAAGCCCAGGCCCTTGGTAGCCCTTTTTGATCACACGGGCTTTTGCTTGGCCACAACTGGATCTGGTCTACTGGTGGGTACATAATGAGGAGGGGAAACATACTCACACTGACCCTCCCACAAGCATGCCTCCCCAGCCCCACGTGCATGGCTTCATACTCTGTCCTATTGTTCCTCGAAGCCCAGCTAAGATGTAATCTCCTCTGGGAAGGCTGTTTGACACCTTAGATTCTCTGATTCTGAGTCCCATTGCCTCCTCTACTGGCCCTGGGCACCTTGGACTTTATATTGTAGTGATATGAATTCATATAGATATTTCCTCCACCCGACCACAAGCTCCTTGATTTATTAGTGTGTCCTTTACAGTGTCAAATCCATAGTGGATTGCTTGGGAAAGTTTTCTGCATCTATAACAAATCCCTCATTAAGATTTTTCTATTTACCAAAAGTTCTTTTTCCCAAAAATAATTTTAGTGCTTTACAGCAGAGGTTAGAAAACTATGGCCTGTCCCCTGTTTTTATAAATAAAGTTTTACTGGAACACTTAGCCATGGAAAATTATTTATTCAGTATCCATCAGTTTTCATGATACTATGGCAGAATTGAGCATTCATGACAGCCTGCAAAGTGGAAAATTCTTACTCTCTAGCCCTTGACAAAAATACCAGTTTTCCCTGTTTTATAGCAAGGTAGTCTTAAGTTTCTTCATTGGCGACACAGAAATAACCATCTTAATAACCTAAATAACCTGTCTTAAAATAAAAAATCTGGGGTGTAGCTCAGAGGTAGAATGCCCCTGGGTTCAATCCCCAACACCATGGAAGGAAGGAAGGAAGGAAGGAAGGAAGGAAGGAAGGAAGGAAGGAAGGAAGGAAGGAAGGAAGGAAGGAAGGAAGGAAGGAAGGGGAAAGAAATTGTTCTACAGGTAGACTCTATGATACCTACCAAATGAGGTCAAGCTGAGGCTTGAAATCTCAAGTGACAATGGGACAAGTGTGAAGGTTCTGCCACAATTATGGTGAGGGGTGACTTAGCCCTCCAAGCTGATACCTGGCAAACAAGCAGTGTTACACAAATACTGAAATCAAATATCTGCACGAATGAACCAAATTCCCTGCTCCCACCCTCCATAGACTCTCTGCCCCCCCCCCCTTCATACAGCATTAATTCTCATGGAGCTCTGGTTGCTGGAGAGAATAAAATAGGCCCCAATGTTCCTGTTCCTCATTTATGATAAATGCTCTGAGAAGTAAGGAAGTCCCTTAATTAATGCCATTGGCAGATTTGCATAACTGCTGGCTATGGTAGATAAGAGTGATTTCTTACTTGATTTGACAGGGCTAACATGCAAAACCTAAAATATTTTCAATCAGCCTCCTGGCTAGTTATCAGCATGGATCTCACACTTCCTAGGGTGGGCCTCTGAGTCTTGAGTCTCAAGGAAGTGGCATGTTGAAGGACCCAGGGGAAGGGCGGGTGATGGGGCAGGCAGGCTGCAGCACAGCCCTAGGATTACATGGAAGGGGCATTTCATTGTGACTGAGCTGGAAGAGGAGTTTGTCAAGAGGAGAGAGCTGGGGCTCGCATTTGAAGGCTCTGCTGCTTCTGGCTGTGGGCTACCCGCAGGGAGGAGGGTGGACTGGGAGCTGTCAGGAGCCATCTCACACCAACAAGTTCGCATAATTGTGGACACAAAGCCCCACTGCCTTTGTCAAGCAGGGTTACTTCATTTACCTTAATGAGAGTGGAAGTCTTTCCTCGGAAAGGGAGTATGTATGGCAGGGTCCCTGGGCAGGTCAGGGAGCTCCTCACACCCACGCAAACACATTCTCCATAGCCTCATGCTGCTGGCGTCTGACTTTACTGTTCATCAGACCCTCACCGCTGTCATCTCCCTGGGGAGGAGGCAGAGAGAGTTGTTAATGCTCTGTGCAGATGAGGAAACTGAAGCTCAGAATCATAACACTGTATGTGGTCCCCTACCAGGGACATAAGCAGATGGGGTCCCAGACCCCAATCCTGCAATCTTCTTCTCCATCAGTGCTCCCCGGTGCACACTGCACGCCCCTTCCCATGCTACTACTGGCCATGTAACTGGACCTCCGCCCAGGTAAACCTCTCCACCTGAGATCACCCCACCTGGTGCCCCCAAAACCTGCTCCACACATCAGTGACACATAGGTCTGGCCAGGGCTGGGACTAGGGTGAGGTGAATGAGCCTCCAGGGCACAAAATTGCAGGAGGCACTCGTGCTCAGGGTTGTACAAGTACCACCATTGTGAGGATTAGATGAAGTACTGCACATAAAGTGCTTAGAAACCACCTTACACACATAAGTGCTATCAAGATATTCAATATTGTTATTAGTAATAAGAATACTAGAAATAGTAGTATTGAGAGAATCTCTGCTCCATCTATGTAAAGAGTGAATTTCATTTTGTCAGTGAATGAACTGTGAGATTTGCAGCTATACAAATGTGAGCTATTGTTCCTGAAGATATCGTATTCTCTTAGAGGCTCAATTGTCCCTGAATAAGGGACAGTTAACTATGTCCTATCCCATGACCACATATGATCCTGTGGCCTTGCTCTACCTATCTTACATGCCAAGAAGCTTGGACTCTGTGCCGAACTAAGAGAAGCCACTAGAGGATTTTGAGCTGGAAGCAATACTTCAAGTCTGGGTTTTATAAAGATCCCTCTAGCAATGTGATCTTGGACCAGAGAGGGCCAGAACTGGAGGCTGGTAGGCCAGTCAGAAGCAAGTGAACAGTCCTGGCAAGAGAAAATGAGGCCTGAATTAGGGCAGTGGTAGTGAGGGAGAGAAAGGACCAAGCAAGAGCATTTGAATGAGGAAGTAAAATCTGTTCTTCACTCCTGGAAAAACAACTGTGAATCAGTGATACCATCTTTATCCCCAAAGGCAAACAGATCCTTCATTAGTGCTAGCAATTGAGAGCTGTGTGAGGTTTGGTACCCACTAGCTGCTAAACATGCATATAAAAGGAAGCACACCATATGCTGCGATGAGTTCATGCCAATTGGCCCCGCTCAGATATATACTGCTTTAATTTTAACACTTCATTTGAACAAAAGTCTACTTCTAATGAAGCTAAGGATTCCCAAAGAGTTTCTTCCTGCTGGCCAATTTGACTTGATTTCTTTCCTCAGCAATGAAATGCCTCTTTCAATAGGTATGTCCAGGATTCAAATGTCAACTCAGAAACTTCATGGACAGATGAAATGAACTGCCTTGAAAGATGGTGAGTTCTCTGTCATCAGAGGGATTCAAGCAAAAGCTGGCTAGCCACTTGGTGGAGTTGTTGCAGAGAAGATTCAAGTATCAGAAGGTGAGTGCGATGGGGATGCTGGACTTGATGACCTTTAAGGTCTTTCAAAACCATGCAATTCTAAGAGGTTGAATCACAAATGTAATTTTTGGCTGATGGGGGAACCCCATAATAACACCAGGGTCAGAATGAGGATCTGAGTTTTCAAGCAAATCCAGAAGTTATAACTCTCAGGGAAAAAATTTAAACAATCCATCAACCAAGATGGTCCCAGGGAATGAGAAAGGAGAACACCAGAAGAAAACTTTGCTTTCAACATCATTTTAGAGCCCAGCCCAACTGAGAAACTTCTTCTAGGTCTAAGAACTAGGGAGATCTTTGATTTACCATTTACCCTTTTATGTAACTGGGAACGTGTGATCGTTTCATCTCCGCTATCAGGAAGCTTGGCACTCATTTGCACATGGGATGGCAATTGTGCAGATCCTTGTATTCTATTTGTTATCAGCACTCTTTCCTCTCCTACTGCACCAACATCTGGCCTTTTACTTTAATGTATACCTTTCTTTGTCTTAATTTCTTAATCCGTAGCTGACCTTTCTATTCTATGTTTCCTACAAGCTACCTCAACTTCTCTGAGAAGCAAGGAGAAAATAAGTAAGAAAAGACATAATAAACCACCATCTGCAAAGCATTTATAAACTACAAGGAAATAGCAAGGGGAGCGTTAGACTGGGACCAGAGACTTGGGATGTCAGCTTTCCTCTGCCATTGTGGGAGCTTCAGGAAGACACTTCTCCTGGATTCAGTCTCCACTTGCGTAAAATGATAATTAAACCCCTGGTTGGAAATGGCTTTGGCTTCCAATCTCTATTTGCCTCCAGTATTCAGTGCAAATACCCAAGGACATCTCCAGGTGCTGCCCCTCTACCAAGTTCAGGCCTCTCCATGACCTTGAGATCTCCTGCCTATAGACAACATCCTAGACTTAATTAATTTCTTTAATCAACACATGCAGATAGTATTATTTATGTTTCTCATTTTGTCTGGAATACATCTATATAGTAATTAACGTAACATCTCACAGTGGTCTTATAAGAAAGGTACTATTATAATGCCCATTTTGCGGATGGAAAATGAAGCCTTTGCAGGTAAAGCAAATCCCTAGTAAGCAATAGAGCCAGTTTCAAAATCCAGACAACCAAGCTCTGAGTTCATGCTCTTAACAGTATATTTCCTCAAATCCTACCCTGATTTTGACTCAGCTTCCTAGGCCCTACCTATGTTATTACCTTCCTGTGATTCAATTAATAGTTCTAGCCTGGGTCAAGCTGTATTCCAAGATAGGGACCAGGCATGAATCCACCCATCAGGAGCTGTCTATGTGGGAACAGGAGTCAAACATGTGCTCTGTTCACCAGAACCCAAAGAGAAAGTAAGGCAATGCCATGCCATATAAGAGTTCAGGCAGTGGGCTGTGCTGTGGAGCTTCCATGGACAAAAATGGGTATGGAAGCAGGTGGGGAAGAATGCTGCTGGCAGAGGGGTAGCACGAGCAAAAGGGCAGATAAATGAAAGCACCTACCATTAGGAAGGATGCGGGGTTGAGGTAATGGTGACATGGCCCCACAGTATCACAGGATCTAGCTCCTGCCTTTCTCTTCAGTCTGCTCCCATATCACTTTCCCCACTCAACTTGTTAGTAAATATGTATTTATTAAGTGACTATTATGAATTAGGCCTGGTTTCAGATGTGAAGGATACAGCAATAAACAAGGTACCTTCACTCATGACCTTTCCAAGGTGATGGAGGGACACAGCTCATTAAATAAAATAAAAAAACAAAATATCTAGTGTTGATACATGCTATGAAGAACCACTATCATTCCCTCCTTAACTGTGGTTTCCTTTCTCACACATTTTTACCTGTGATCAACTGTAGTCCAACAATATTACCTGGAAAATTCTAGAAATAAACAACTAATAATTCTTAGATATCTTTTATTGCAGTATATTGGTATAGTTGTCCTACTTTATTATTACTTATTACTCTTAATCTCTTACCATGCCTCATGTATAAATTAAACTTTACCATATATACATATGTATAGGAAAACATAGTATATATAAGGTTCAGGACTACGTTTGCTTTCCTGCATCTACTTGGGGCCTTGGAATGTATCCCCCACAGATAAGGGGGACTATTGTATAGAGAAGTAGGACAGAAAGGGTCATTATTGTAGGTAGAGTTATCAGATGGAGAAGGCCTCTTTGGTAAGGTAATATTTTAGCACAAACCCAAATGGAGCGAGGGAGTGAGCTATGAAGATATCTGGTATGAGGGTGTTGCAGGCAGAGAGAGAAAAATGTAGGTGCCTGGAAAACAACTCTGTTATTTTTAAGGAACAGCAAAATGCAGCTGGTGGAGAGACGAGAAAGGCGGTGAGAAAATGAGATGTGAGCTGTGGTCGGGAGGTGGACTATGTGGGCCTTGCTCACCAGACGAAGGACTCTGACTTTTGCTCTCAGGAAGCCAGAGGAGGGCTATCAGCAAGTCAACCCATTACAGCTACATAAGCCTTTCTATGTCTCCTGGAGAACACCAAGTTCTGACCTGCCTCAGGACCTTTATCCACACTGTGCCCTGTGCCAGGAATGTCTTTCCCCATCTCTACACTGAGCCATTTCCTACTTCCCTCAGGGAAGCTGGTCTTGACCCTCCTAAATAAATTAGATCCCCCTGCTAAGCAACTTCACCATTTGATACTTCCCTTTTGTGGCACTAATAAAAACTACCATTACATAATCACATGCATAACTTTCCTTTCCTTACTGTATGTTCTACCAGATAGAGAGCTTTGTAAGGTGAGACCATGTCTGTGCTCTGTACCCTTGCATCTTCAGTACCCAGCACAAGCTTTGATTCTTAAGAGGCATATAACAAATACTTGAGTGAATATGAGAATAAATGTAGTAAAAGAGAAGGATGAAAACCCTGGGCCAGGGAAGCGACTGCAACCTGCAGACCATAGACAGGCCATGAGGAGAGCAGATGATGGATGTGGTTCAAAGTATGATTACACCAAGCCTCTGACGCCTATGGGCAGGAGAAATGGAAAGGAATTGATATTGCAGCAGAAAGAACAGGAAGCAATTTTAAAGGTGTCTGATGGACTTCCTGTCCCGTGTAAAATTTTCATGTTAGGGAGAAGTTTGTGTTATAGAGGTGATCAGGAATTTAGGGATTCACAAAGGCCGCATGTGTGTCCCTCCTTGGATGTGGCTATGGATGGTGCTAACAGTCTGTGATTGCAGGCAGAATGATCATCCACCAACCATGACAAGTAACAAGCAGCAGAAATCATGCTACAGGGGAGTTAGAAGATCTGGCTTTGTTCATTCGTTTACACCTTCATTCAATCATTGTTTATGCAACAAATATCAATTATTGACCACATTCTAGGGGCTAGTACCTTGATAAGCACTGGACTTAGGTTCTACTTATTACCCACTAAGAATGCAAACTTAGAGTCGTTTGCCCTCTCTGTATAAGGGGGGAAAGAATCCTAATGTAAAAGAGAGTGGTCTTCCCTATTAAAGGGAAACACAGAGCCCTCCAGGCCTGGAGCGCAAAGAGCTGGAGCACCACATAGGAAGGGATGACAGAATAAAAGGCCTTAATTCTGTTCCCTTGAGTTTCCTTTCCCACTTAGAGTTCTCTCTCTCTCATTCCAACTGGCACGCCCAAAGAGTCTGGCATGGTTGCTATCATCTGCTTCGTGGTCTAACAAAATCCCTACTTGTACCCCAAGGCCCATGTTAATCGTCAGAGCTCTTGAAACCTCCATTTGGCTCCCTGCTTCCCACACAAAATGAATCCCTCCCATCTGCCCCACTTTGAACACTCGGCTCATCAAGTGTTGGCTTCTCCATGTGGCTGGGAGTTGGGTTCTTCTAAGAACCATGTTTTCTCCCCTCTGCTTCTTCAGCCTTTGGCTGAATGTCTGGCCCAGATCACATTCCCTGTGGTTAAATGGATGAAAAGTCAGCAGGCCAGCAGGATAGCTGATGCCTGTGGCAGGAAGAGGTCTGAACAGAGTTAATATGACCCAGAAAGAGACAATTCTCAACTAACCCATCTAAGATTATCAGTACTACTCATTGATAATTGAGAGACCAAAAGGTATAGGTATGGGAAGGAGATTTGAATCAATGAAATTTGTTCACTGGAGAAGATAGAGTATTTGTTTTATTTAATAAAATTACATGATAGTTTATACCTTTGCAATTTAGAGGCTGATGATGGCTTACTGAACTGTCTATACAGAGATGTGCCCAAGTAACACATTCTTGATGCCTTTCATGCATTGGATGTCTTTGGCTTAAGACTGCTAATATATTTTCAAACAGAATGTTAATAATTAAGGGCCAAAGACAGCAATTCTTAAATGATGAAATTGTTTCATATATATCAAAGCCATGTATATCCCCTAAATTGCCTCCACTTTGACTTAAAAAACCGAACTTGAGAAGGGGAAAGGGCCAGGGAGTGGTGCGGGAATTGGGGAAGGGTTAAATGAGAAATGTGTGCATGTGTGCATGTATTCCTTTACCAGCTTGTACCTAACAAGGATGTATGATTGCAATGCACCAAAAAAAAAAAAAAAAAAAAAAGATGAAACTACTCTATGCAGGCATTAAACTACATGTTTTACATGTATGATATAATCTAAAACAAATGCAGCAAAATAGGAGAAGTTGTTTTTATATTCCTCCTAGGAACACCTCTCAGGATGAAAATTTGAATATGATTGCAAAAAAGTATGTTGATAGACCTTTTAAGGGGAAAAACGAGAACCCCAAAAGGCAGGATGAAATAACAGCAATTTAGTGCTAAAATCCCTTCTGTTTACTGGCCACTCACTTATGACTGTGGCCTCTGTAATGGTGTGGAGGTTTGGGGTGTAACCTAACTGTTCATAAATCATAGAGAAGTGGTTAAAGACAGTGTCGGGAGGGATCTTGGGGATTGTGAATGTCCCTCTGTTGGGTGATGTGATGAAACTTTCTTCTCCATATCCTCTAGGAAATCACCAGAAAACTCTCTCTTATTCCCCAATTCTCTTGGAACCTGAGTATTATTTGGCAGGCTAGAAAGGGAATCTGAGGTCTGAAAAGTCAGCAGACAACCATAAATCTGGATTACACTGAGCCCATAACCCAGGAGACAAAGAGTATTGCCCTCATTTTACAGATAGGGAAACTGAGGTTCAGACAGGTTAACACACTTGTCCAACACAGATAGCTAGAGTAGCTGGGCAGACATTCAAAGCAGGTTTGCTTGATTCCAAAGATACTCTCATCTTCTCAGCAGAGACTTCTATCATTTTATGACTGTTTCCCACTTATCAAAAGTTTGACAAGTGTGATGATGTCTCTTTGCCTAATTTTTTCAGCCACATTTCTCAGCCATACTAATAACAGAAGCAGTTGTACATAGGAAGGAAGGAGACGAATGCTTCTAGCCGTGGGGTATAAATAGCCTACTGATCTCCCGTCTTCGGAAAGGGACCAGAAGCGAGACTTCAGCAGGCGGAGTGGCTGCACGTGAGGGGAGCAGCCTCTTGCACACATGGGCACCCACTGCCGAAACGAGATTTGAGTTCTCGCTGCCATATTCTCCACAAACGCCCACCGTGGAATGACATCACTGCCAAAGCCCAATTAGCTCAGAGAAGACCCTGGCACTGGATGATATTCCTTCAAGATGGCATGCAATTCCAAATATAAATTGGGTCCGCACTGGGCGATGATTCAAGAAATCGTATTGGCCAGTTCGCAGGACCAGAAATATCCATTAGACAGGCTTCAAAGACTATAATAACCCGGACAAAGACAGAGGTATAATTTACATTCCCTCCACCAAGGAAACATCTAGAAAAAAAAATGCAGAGGTTCTCTGACACGGATGTGGTTATCAGATCACAAATTATACTTAGAAAAGATGGAGGAAACGTTTATCAAGATGCATCATCTCCTTTAGTCGCCTTGTCTTTTTAAGAAAACAACTGTTAAAACATTTAAAATAGCGAGAACTCCTCACATTTGAATTGCTCTTTACAGTTTTCCTGCATGTACTTATGGGATCCATACAATTATTGTTGCTATTTTGTAGATAAAAACCTAAGATTTAAGAGAGGTAGGTTTTGAGGGTTATTCGAGAGCAGCAATTTTTGTGCCCCTCTTCTTGGTGTCATCAGCATGCTTCCTAGGGCCTGACATGTCATAGTTATGCTCTAAGTGACAACGGAATAGAGCAAAACGGAAAGACTTGCCCAAGCCCAAAGTAGCAGCAACAGCCCAGGGTTCATTTCTACCTACCTGATGCACTTCGACATCCCTGGCCCAAAGTTTACCATGCACCTACTTAGCATCTTGACATGTGATACACACTGGAAGTCTGGGAAGGCCCACTGTAATCATAAAAGGTCCTTAAAAGTAGAGGTGGGAGGCAGAAAAGAGAAAGTCAGAGACCACCGTGTGAAGAAGAAGACTTGGCCCAGCACTGTTGGGCTTTGAAAATGGAGAAAGAAGGCCATGAGCCATGGAATGTGGGCAGCTTCTAGAAGCTAGAAAAGGCAAGGAAATGGATTCTTTCTAGAGTCTTCCACAGGAATGCAGCATTCTGACACTTTGATTTTAGCCCAGTGAGACCTATTTTGGACTTCTGATTTCCAGAACTATAAGATATATTTGTATTATTTATGTCAGTACATTTGTGGTAATTTGACAATAGGAAATAAATACAGAGTGGCAAAGGAATATTCTAAGTCAAGAAGCATGATCCCTGCATGAATCCAACACTGACAATTTTTTTTTTATCCTTTATCCACTGTTTTACTTTCCAAATACTTATGCCAAGAAAATAATCAGAATTTACATAAAGGTTCATGTGGAGATGTTTACCTACAGCACTATTTATTGCAGTAAAAAGTCCAATTATAAGGAATTGATAATCATATGCAGAACAGTTTTAGGTGGCCATTAAGAAATATCATTTCAGCTGGGTGTTGTGGCACACTGCCTTTAATACTTGGGAGGCTGAGACAAGAGGATCACAGGGTCACAGCCAGCCTCAGAAACTTAGCGAGGCTCTCAGCAACTTAGTGAGACCCTGTTTCAAAATTAATAAAATAGAGCTATAGGTGTAACTCAGAGGTAGAGTGTTCCAGGGTCCAATCCTAGTACTGCTTTATTAATAATATATTAATAAAAATAATAATAGGACTGTAATTTTTTGAAAATATACTTAATAACACAGGAAAAGCTGATGAACAAGTTTAAAAAGCAGGATACAAAATAATACCCCATCTCAATTTTATGAAAATTGAAGGAAATTTATTAAAATGTTAATGATGGATTCAAAATTTAAATTATTTTAAAAGCAAATAATAATTATCTATATGGAGTAAAATTGTGAGAGTTTTTTTGTTTTTTCATATATTTTTGTATCTTCCATATGTTTTGTAATGAGCATGAATTGCTTTTATAATCAGAAAAATAAATGATTTTTTATATAAAGCAGGCGCCTCAGGTAACAAGAACCACAAAATTAATCATGCCTTTGACTGAGTAATCTCATTCATAAAAAAATATCCTAAGGAAATAATTCAAAACAAGAAAATAAATCTTATAAGTAAAAAGGCTTGCTTTTACAGCAATGTTACTCATAATAGTTTAAAATGGGAAGCAGCCTGCATATCCAGCAATTTAATTATGATAAAGCAAATTGTAATATATTTTCTTGATAGAATATTGTGCAGTCATAAAAATAATTAATACAAAGTCTATCTAGAAATACAGACACTGCGAAATAGGATAAAGCAAAAAACTCAAGCACAAAACACAGAATGCCTACAATTATAATTATGCCACTTACACGTGGATAAAGATGGAAAGTAGAGATAGAAATTATAAATAGTCGCTGTATTAAAGAAAAGGGGCTCTGAGAGTAATTTGTATATAGTTACTTCAATAATAAATAGAGCAATTTCAGGCAGATACACACCAGCATAAAAATTAAGATAAATGAGGATGGAAGACTGGTTGAGAACATTCATATTATAATAATAGAAGTAGAGGCAACATCTAGAAAAAAGAATACTCAAGACCACCCACACAGGAGCATATATTTTTATTTATCTATTCAACAAATATTTCTTTACCTTGTTTTCCTACATATTAATAAAGCTGAAATGAAAAACAAGGAAAGGTCAAACTCAAATTTTAGATTTCGGATGACTCTTGGGGAACAAGAAGGACTATATTGAGGAGGAACACAGAAAGTCACATAAGGATTAGTAATTATTCATTTCTTAAACTGGGCAGTGGGTTCCTGGATTCTTTTTTTTTTTTCTTTTTTTACTATTCTTTGGATACATTATAAGTGCTCACAATAATGCTTGGGACATATTGGCTGTCTCAGATACACACAAAAAATTATTTATAAAATGAATAGGTGAATATAACTTCAGTGGCTCTTTAAAGCTCAAACTCTTTAATATGGCATACAAAATCTTTCAAGACACAATGGAATTTTACTCAGCCATAAAGAAGAACAAAATGATGTCATTTTCAGGAAAATGGATGGAACTAGAGAATACTAGATGAGGATCAGCCAGTCTCAGAAAGTGAAGGGTTGTATGTTTACGCTCATAGGTGGATGCTAAGGAGAAGTCAGGAAACAAAAAGGACTTTAGATAAATGAAGAGAGATACCAGTGGAATAGTGGGAGGGGATAAGAAAGGTAATGACAAGGGGAGACTTGATAAAGGCAACAGTTCAAATAGTGTTATGTACATACATGAACTTACCAATACCAATCTTACTAACACATACTGGAAAAGGAAGGAGGAGGATGGGATTTGGAGGGAAACACACCAAGTATTGAGTGCGTGTATGTTTCCATTACTCTGAACCTCATTATGATGTATAATTACAGTACACCAATAAAAGTACATTATAAAAATGAACTGGCTTTTACCTAACCTATTAACACCCACGACTTCCCACCTAATCTATAACTCCTGTTCATTATTCACCAAATACACAGGATTCTTTGGTGCCCCTGAGTCTCTGTCTATGCCTGGAATGTTCTCCACCTAAAAAGCCCCAGTCTCAAGACCATGTTCATCATAACTGTGTTGCAACACTTTGCCAATTCCCCTGGTGTTTTTCTCTACTCTGTCCCCATGGTACTTGTCTTAGTCCTGCATTGGAACCTGTAGTATCCTAAGCTTATTATCATGTCTCACACTGAGTGTTTTAGCACTTATATGATCCTCTTGGCTTTATTATATTTGCAATAACACTGTGAGTTAGGTTTCAACAGCGGCAGAGGCTGAATTTTCACAGGCCAAATGGTTTGCTGTATTCAAAGCTGACAAGTGAAAGAGCAGGACTCGAATACTGGTCTCCAGGTCTTTGTGATCTCTGAAGAGTCAGGGCTGTCAGGACAAGGGCAGGCAGAAAAGGCAGAGGGGACAAAACTGACACCTTCAACTATAAAGTGAGCATTTAAAAGACGAGAAAGGGCATTTTCACGAAATTAAGAGAGACAGGAAGGTCCAACTCCATACGATTAAGACACATAATTTATACTCATAAAGTGGATGGCAAGACGTGCTAAATGAGTGGATGCAGAAAAAAAAAAAAGTCAATGAACTCAACAGAATGTGCCCTACATCATACCAAGAGTTCAAAATAAAGGATAAAGGACTAGTCTCTATATTCTTTAAAGTAGGAACCATGAGTCATTTTTCTTTAATTACCAGTATTTAGAATAGGGCTTGGCACTCAAAAGGGACTCAACATGTTGAATGAAGAAATGAATGAATGAATGAATATGCTATTAAGAAGTCTTTGTGATTTCAGTTTCTGCATATTAAGTCTTGTAGAACCAACTTTGGGCCAGGTCTGGACACTGGGACTGTGCACTGTGTGTTATTTCACAGCCTGGCCTGATCACTGAGGCAATTGATGATTCCTGACAGATAATTGTTCTGGGATACACTTCAGGTAAAGATCAGGTCTAGGTTCTGACAAATTGATAAAAAGGAAGTGTTTGGAATGATTTAAAGGATGCACCAAGAGGTGCCTGTCATGGAATGGGCTGACGGTCTTGCCCCATCTACCTTCTCTCTTTGCCTCACTGTGTGTTGTCTCTTAGCCAGGGAGGGGCAGATGAGGACAGCCATCCCTCTGAAAGAACCAGGGTTAGATCACTCAGGTGACAGTTTATCCCTGAACTTGAACTTCATTCATTCAAGAAAAATTGACCCAGGGTCTATACTCCAACACAGAACACAGAACAGTATCCACCTGGGAACACAACAGTGAACAATGCAGGCACTTCAGTCAGCATTTTTACTGCCGTGACCCCAAATACCTGATGACCACAACTTAGAGGAAGAAATATTTATTTTCTCACAGTTCTGGAGAGGTCAAAGGTTTCAGTCCATGATAGGCCTGGCGAAGTCTATGAAGCTCAGGGCATGACAGCAGGAGGCAGAGAGAGCACAAGTGGAAGGACTCTGCTCTCACGTCATGGGGGCCAAAGCAGAGAGAGATTGAGAGACAAAGGGGTCCATGGACATAGGTATAGTCCCCAAGGCCACACTGCCAGTGACCCACCTCCTCCACTCTTCCAATTACACCATACCTGCCTAACTTACTGATGAGATTAGAACCCCATAATTCAATCACCTCACCTCTGAACAGTTTTTCATTAGTACATGAGCTCTTCCAGGAGACATTCTATATCCAAACCATAAGGACAGGCAAGGTCTGAGTTCTAGCTTACATTCTAGAGGGAGGAGACAATTATAAGAAAATACCAGTGACTGGGAAGATGGAAGATACTAAATGTCTTCACCATTATAGTGCACAAAGTGTTAAGTGTTTATTATGTCTCTTAGTATAGTAAACAAGTACTCGCCATTAAACTCGACCAAACAGCAGACCTACTCCCTCAGCAGTTCCTGGAAGAACTCGATTATAGGAAGTGGACCAAGGAGAATTTCTCTATTTGATCCAATTTCTAAATAGACATTCACAGTGTTTGATGAATAATGAATGTGAATAATTAATGCATATGAGAAAGAAAATTTTCTTACCTGTCAGTTACTTATCTTCAAGATTACACATCCATCACCTCTCCCTGAGGGGCTAGACTCATCTCCATAGAAACTGGGGGTAATCTGAATGTTAATTATGCCTCAATGCCAGATTTTTCTCTCAGAATATGACTCACCAGAAGACTTTCTAGGACTAACATGTTCTGAAAGGTAGGAAATCTATCTGTTATAATTTTTAAAGCCCCACATAATGAAGTATCTTAGTAGGCCTAAGAAGCTATCCAGACTGATTCTTGTGTGTACTCAGGTAGGAGAGGTGTTATGGTTTGAATGTTTGTGTTATCCCAAAACACATATGTTGGAGCCCAAGTCCCAAAGCAATAACATTAGGAATTGGGGCTTTGGGGAGGTGTAGGCCATGATGGTAGAGCCTTCGTGAATGGGACTCATGTCCTTAAAAAAGGGCAGGAGATTGCCCCTTTTTTCATGTGAAGACTCTGCAAAAAGTCATTTTCCATGAGGAATGGGCCCTTGCCAGACACTGAATCTGTTGGATCCTTAATCCTGGACTTCTCAGCCTCTAGAACTGTGAGAAATAAATTTCTGTGGTATATAAATGACCTGATCTAAGATATTTTGCTATTGCAGCCCAAATGGACTAAGGCGAAAGGATTGCATAGAAACACATGCATCCACTGGCAAGAAGTTGAAGAGAAGAAATGGCTCCTTGATCCACAGGCTGTTAAGTGCCAGCACCGAGGACAGTGACTAGCACATGGGAACACTTGTTGAACGTTTCTGTTACTGCTAAATGCTGTGCTGAGTACTATAGAATGAACTACCAATTCTTTGTTGCAAGGACATAACTATCTCATTTTCATGGTGATGTTATATTCATAGTCTCTTTATTCACACTATGTAATATATTCAACCTACCTAAGTTGAACCAAGAGGATATAGAAAACCTAAACCAACCAATAGCAAGCAAAGATATAGAAATAGCAATTAAAAGTCTGCCATTAAAGGAAAGTCCAGTTCCAGATGGATTTCCAGCTGAATTCTACAAAGCCTTTATAGAAGAACTAAACTCAGCACTTCACAAATTATTCCATGAAATCAAAAGAGATAGAATTCTTTCAAACTCCTTCTATGAGACCAGTATCACATTAATACCAAAATCAAATAAAAATACCTCAAGAAAAGAAAATCACAGATCAGTATCATTGATAAACACAGATGCAAAAATTCTAAACAAAATCCTATCCATGCATATTTAAAACCACATCAAGAAAATTGTACACCATGACCAAGTTGGTTTCATCCCAGGAAAGCAAGGCTGGTTCAACATATACAAATCATTACACATTATTCACCACATATATAGAACTAAGGACAAAAATCACATGATCATCTCAATAGATGCTGAAAAAGCATTTGAGAAAACCCAACATCCATGTTAAAAAACACTGCAGAAAATTGGAATAGAAGGAATGTACCTCAACATCATTAAAGCAATATACAATAAACCCAAAGTCAATATCATATTGAATGGGAAAAAACTGCAGGAATTTCTTTTAAAATCAAGAACACAACTAGGATGCCCACTATCACCACTATTTTATAAAGAACAAAAATATTCTTTATAAAAACCTAAAAGTAGGTACAGTTCCATAATACCTTCTCCACTGTGTGTGTGTGTGTGTGTGTGTGTGTGTGTGTGTGTGTGTGTGTGTGTTTGTTACTGGGGATTGAACCTAGGGGCATTCTACTTTCAAGATACATCCCCAGCCCAATTTTATTTTTTATTTTAAAACAGAGCCTTGAACCTGAAATTCTCCTGTCTCATCCTCCCAAGCATTGGGATTACAGGCGTGCACCACCAGATCTAGCCTTGTCCATACATTTTTAAACTCTAAAAATCCAAAAATTCTTGGAGAAAGTGTACAGTGACAAAGCCTTTTCATAGTCTTTATCCCACTTGCTTGAATACTGATGCATTTTGCTGCAGAATATTAATGTGTTTGCTTTTGGAGGGCTTCCTGGGTCTTGGATGGACTTTTGAATTTCTGCATCATATGCAAAATGTTACCTTTCTAAAATCTGAAAAATTCTGAATTCCAAGATGCATTTGGCCACAAGAATTTTGGTTAAACTCACATCGTCTCACAGTTTTATAACTGGCATCCTTTGGCTCACAGAAGTAAAACAATTTCACCAATATCATGTGCTAGTCAGTGGATACCTAAACCAAAGCTTTCTGATGCCATGTCCTTTTTCCCCCTGTACTACACCAACACTTCAAATAATCTGAAACTAAGCATTAAGATAATTGTCTATTTCATGAACATAAAAGAGGTAAAGATGGCCAGAGACAGTAAAGATTTGGTATTTGTAGGGAAGATTGACAAAGAACAAATTGTAGAGGGCCTGGAGATGGGGTTGATTGGGATATGGAAATCCCATGTGTTCCCTAAAGCAAATGACTTCCCAAACTTAATCTCATTCTCAGTGCCTACTGTGCAATATGTGAAGTTGAAGTTCATCAATGGCTGCCCTGTAGACTTCTTGTGAATAAATTAAGATAGTAATACAATACCACATCCATTTTTTCTCTTATTGTAGGTCTTTTATCTGAAGGTAAATCACACCAAATCTCTCTTAAGAGAGAGTAAGAAGACTAAATTATAAGGTTGGTACTTGTATCAATCAGGAGAGTATAAGTTATGCTGCAATAACAACCCACAAGGTTCTTTGCCTTGAAACAGAAAGACTTATTTAACAGAGCCACCATAAGAAATCATCAAGGGATTCTTCATTCGTTGTGGTCACTCTGGATCCAGGATAACTGTGCAGACTCTTACTCAAACCTTGCTATGTACCCAACAGAAAGAAAGAGAAGGCAACAGCAAGCACTAGTCCTTTAGGCTTCTGCCCAAGAATGATAATATTGTTACTTTCATTCACACAGAGCACTGGTTAAAGTGAGTCACCTAGTAACATCTAACATCAAGTGGGCAGGAAGTACAACAATAATGAAATTTGAGATTTTTCCAGTCCAATATTTTCCCAAGAGTCTGCCAGTGCTAAGCACTGTTCTATGTACTAGGGATAAAAAACTGTGTTGAGTGCTATCAAAAAAAAAAAAGAAGAAGCTGGGTAGGGAGAGTTGAGTGACAGGGTTGGGGGTGGAGAGAGGCCAAAGCAAGGCTGGTGAAGGATTCTTTGAAGAAGAAACCTGAAAGAATGGAGGGAAGCAGCTGGCCAAGGGAGATTCTGCCTTTAAAGCCAAAACCAAACACAAAGAATTCCAATCCCAGGAAATCCACAGTGATTCTTAAAATAGAGACAGAGAGGAGAGGCATCAACCAGTCAGTATCTGTAGGACTGAAACCATCCAGGTCTCTCTCTCTCTCTCTCTGAGCCCCAGAGCAAAACATCCCACTTCCTTCTTTCTCTGCCTAGACCAACACAGGCAACAGAACACTTCCTTTTTCCCCATGGTTAAGCAACATGCAAAGGGGTTTTACTTCAGGACAGAAGAACAATCAGCAAGTGTCCGGGAAACAGAATTATCCACTGTTTACAGGGCAAAACCTACATTTCTGGAAGCATCCTAGGTGTTTTACATGCTTTACCTATTATACAGGGAGGGTTATTATATGAAGGATAAAATACAGAGGAGCATTATTGCCATTTTGTAGAAAAAAAAGCAATCAAGAGAGGTAACTACCTTTTTGAAAAAGCATGGGGACATTGTGTGGCAAAGATAGGATCTCAGTTCCAAGTCTGTGCTCTTAATTAGTATGAAACACAGTTAAGTGGTCAGCTGTTTGAAAAGAAAACTTGAGAAAATCCACATGCCCACCTAAATACTTGTTTCATAATTTAAAGTTGGAATTGGCCCTCTAACAAGGGAGAAAGAACAGTATCCAGGCCTCTTGACTAAGACACTCTAGATCCATGATCAGGTCTGGCTGTGGGGAAGATCAGCTCCAGAGCTCCTTCCTCACACCGTCAAGTGCTTATTCCAGAACCACCTGCCCAATGCAGTCTTGCTCTGACTGTTCTGTTTAGAGTAGCAGTGCCTCCTCTCAACACTCCTAAGGCTCTACCATGAATACTTCCCCCAAAGCACATTCTACCTTGTGGAAACAGGATTTATTAGCTTATATCACATGATTTACTCACTTACTGATGGTCTCCCACTACTAGAAAATAAACCCCATGTCTACTTTTCATTCACTTTTATCTTACATTCACCCCCCAGGATAGAAAAATGCCTTATATATCAGCAGTAATTATGAATGAGTGGCCATAATGAATGAATGAACCAGCAAATTCACAGAAATGTTTTTTATTTGATCAAGAGATCTTAAACTGGTGTACATTAATGGACTTGGGGGTGTCTATTAATGCCTTAAAACTACATGCATTAAGTGGGAAGAAGGGCTTGTTTCTGGGTGTCATCAGAGTCTCAAAAAAGGCAATAATCGACATGGGTTAAAAACATTCTTTGTAGTATATTCACATAACAGAATACTATTAAGGAATGAAGTATTGATGCATGCTCTTGTGAGGAGGAAGCTTGGAAGCATTATGCTAAGGGAAAGAAAGAAGCCAGAATACACAAAAGGTCATGTATTATATACTATAATTTGGATGTTGAATGTCTCTCAAAGACCCATGTATTAAAGGCTTGGTCCCCAGGGGTGCTACTGGGAGGAAGTAGAACCTTTGGGAGATGGGACCCTGTGAGCATGCTCTTGAAGGAGACTGTGGGACCCTGGTCCCTTCCTCTTCTTTGCTGCTTGGCTCTGTGGTGTAAGGAGGTTTTCTCTGCCACATGCTCCTGCCTGCCATGATGTGCTACATCACCAGAGCCCCAAGCTAATGGGGCCAATTGATTAAGAACCAGAACCTCCAAAACTACAAACCAAAGTAGATCTTTTCTTTCTATAAGTTAAATATCTCAGGGTATTTCATTATAGTGACAGAAAGCTGACTAACACGTTATATAATTTCATTTATATAAATTATTTCATTTATACAAAATGTCCAGAATAGGAAAATCTACACAGACAGAAAGTAGATTAGTGGCCACCAATGGCTAGAGAGGAAGAGAGTGAGGAATGGGGAGTGATCATTTAATGGACTTGGAGGAGTTTTTTTTTTTTTTTTGGTGGGCGAGTGATGAAAATATTCTGGAATTGTATAGCAGTGACAGTCACATAATATTGTGAATATACTAATGGCACTGAATAATACAGTTTAAAATGGTTAAAATGGTCAATTTAATTGTATTTCCTATAATAATAATAGTAAAAACATCACTGAATATGGGAAAGAAGGAGATGACAAAGATGAGGCAAATCATTTTAATACATCTAACAGGATGTATTAAAATGAAAAGTTGTCAGCTGCAATCAAACATTCTAATAATATATGGGATTGGAATATTTATAATACCAGGAAAAACAACTTGCATTTGTATCAGGTTTTGCAGTTTTCAACAAATTTTAAAATTTACTATTTAACTCCTGTGGTATCTGGAGAGAAGCTCACCAGGTACTGTGTGAATGTATGTTCCTATCACTTTAAACCTCATTAGTATGCATAATTATAATGTCCCAATAAAAGTATAAAAACAACAGTATTTAAATTCAAAGGGGGAAACCTGTGAGATAGACAAGGAAGTCTAATTTCATTGTTGTCTCCACTTTAAAGTGAAAATAATGAGTTTCAGAGAAGTCAAGTAGTTTTCCCAAAGTCACATAACTACCAAAAGGTAAATGAGGATCTAGACCTCGGTCCACTCTGCTTGTGGCGATTTGATTTCACAGCTGTTCTTAACCTTTCAACATTTTGCAGAAATCACAAGGTTTCCTGTGGCTAGGCTCCCAGCCAAGGTAAAATGTCACACTTTTCTTCTGTCTGGAATCATACCATCTCAACATAGTCACCCTGGGTACCTCATTGTGATCAGAACTTCTGACTAAAAATCATATACATCTATGATAAATGAAACCACTAGGAAGAACAGATTATTACTTAGTAAGTGTAAATTCTTGAGAGTTAGAACGTTTCAAAATGTGAGGTCCATGGCAAGAAAAAGGTAATCAAAGCTAATGAATGAAACCCTGATCTGGTCCAGCTTCCTCATTTTACTGATGAGAAAACTCAGGCACGAAGATGCTAGCATCTAGTCTAGATGACACAGAAAGATGGTGACAAAGGCAGAAGTAGAACCCAAGGCTCTTAAGTGCTGCCTAAAAGCACAGGATTCCTAGGAAATCAGCCTTCCAACCAAGTGCCTGGCTGGGTAGGGAGAGATCATCATGTTTATGAATCTGCAGTCCAAGAATAAGCTGACATTTATTACAAACACAGAAGGGAAGAATTAGGGATTTGGTGGTAATAAATGACCTAAATACTTAACTTTAGCCTCAAAAGAATCTATTTTCCTCTTTTGTTGTCTCTGCTGCACTGAAGCACAGTGACACGGTGGCTTTTTATTTTACCCATCGTGTTTTACAGGCACAGTTGGGAACTGGGTGAATAATGCAGGCCTGCAGTGTCACTTGCATGCACAGAGACACGGCCTTTGAGGCCTTCCAGTCTGGGATTCCCCAGGCACAGTCAGCTGACCACCAGGCAGGG
Organism: Graphiurus murinus; assembly: GCA_004027655.1. Taxonomy (NCBI): domain Eukaryota; kingdom Metazoa; phylum Chordata; class Mammalia; order Rodentia; family Gliridae; genus Graphiurus; species Graphiurus murinus. The sequence continues at coordinate 24,228 of PVLC010010527.1, read as the reverse complement.
ATGTTGGTGTTGCTGTGAGCAGGTGCCCAACTCCACCTCTCTCCTCCTCTGAGTGAGCACGCAGCCCGCGCCCCCACCCTCCACACCTTCTCCCCCACGCAGAGGCAGACTGGGGGTTTGCAATAAATGCTCCTCAAATAGAACATCTACCGTCAAAGGGGAGAAGTGGGGAGAATACTCAGAAGAGAAGTAAGGATCTTTCAGAACAAAATTAATTTAGCAAAGTTCCTCAGTATCTGCTTTGAGCTAGAAGGATGTTCAAAATCATGTAAATTAAACTTTCACTCCCCTTTTGAAGAGGCTGGGGTCCAGAAAATGGGCATGGCTTGCCCCAAATCGAAGTCAGGAGGTAGTGAACATGAGACTAGACTCAGATCCTCCAATTCCAGTCTAACGCCTAACTGTCATTCCTCTTTACACTCTCAACCACCCCCTTCAGTAAAATAACCTAGTGGGATGTGGTGGAACATGTCTGTAATCCCAGTAGTTGGGAGACTGAAGCAGGAGGATCACAAGTTTGAGGCCAGTCTCAGCAAATCAACGAGACCCATGGCAACTTAACAAGACCCTATTTCAAAATTTAAAAAAAAAAAAGACTGGGTGTGTAGCTCAGAGGTAGAAAATCCCTAGGTTCAATCCCTAGTACAATAAATAAGTAAATAAATAAATAAATAACCATGATTCATAATACACCAATGCCACACTAGGTACCAAATATTAATGTACCATTTGCACATTTCACAGGGTATATTTGACTTCTACACATAAGGTCATGGATTTTTTTATTATATCCCTTAACAACTAATGCAAGGTATGTCTCAGAGAAAGTATGCATGATTTGTTTGATGAAAGAACAGACGATATGGAGGAGACAGATGAGATAGGCAGTGATCTTGCATAATTATATTCTTATTATATGTTGACAAATTATGATTGTATATATTTATAGAGTACAAAGTGGTGTTATGATTTTTTTTAATATCGTGGAGTGATCAGATCAAGCTAACTAATCTATCCCCTCAAATATTTGACATTTTTTTGTGATGAGAACATCTTTGATCTACTCTCAGGGATATGGAAATGCACAGTACTCACTGATGAGCTATAGTCACCACACTGTGCAATAGATCTAAAGAAATAATCAAACTTGTTTCTCCTACCTAGCCGAGGCTTTGTACTCTTTGATTATCATTTCCTCCACGCTCCCCTCCCCCAACTTGGTAGCCACCATTCTGCTCTCTGCTTCTAAGAGTTCAACTGCTTTAGATTCCACGTGTAAATGAGAACATGTGGCATTTGTCTCTCTGTGTTTGGTTTATTTCACTTAGCATAAAGACATAAGTATTAGGTGGTCTCATACACCATCCCTTCCTCGGAGTGAAAAGCTTTCATGTCCCTTTACTCTTTTTTTTCACCTACTACGATTTCCCAAGCCCCAGTCAAAAGCTGTCTCCTATTATCTTTAGCAGAAAAAAACAAACAAACAACTCCCTAAACTCTAACATTAAGAGTCCTGGGTCCAAATGCCACCTTGACCATTGCTAACCAAATACTAAACCAAGTTACTTAAACTCCCTAAGATTCAATTAAACTCATCATAAAAGAGCCAATGACATTGATCTCATTTGATTTTTTTGGTGGAGGACTTAATATAGGTAAAATTCCCAGCATACCATGGTGTACTTAGTAATCTCTGTTTCTGAAAAGGTTTTAATTGACAGCTAAAAATTGTGTATATTTGTTGTATACAATATGATGTTTTGATATGTATACACATTCTTAGCAGCAAAAATAAGCCAATTAACGGATATATTTCCTTACATACTTATCTTTTTTTGTGATGAGAACAGTTAAAATCTACTCTCTTAACAATTTTCAAGAATGCAATAGATTAACTATAGCCACCACAATGTATGATAGATAGATCTCTTGAATTTATTCCTCCTGTCTAAATGAAATTTTGTGTCCTTTGACCAACATTTTCCCAATACCACCCCCCAACCCTGGCTTCTAGTGACCACCATTTTACCCTGTTTCTAAGAGGGCAATTATTTAAATTCCACAGATGAGATCATGAGGTATTTGTCTTCCTGTGCCTAGCCTATTTCTCTTAACTTATTCCTCCAGGTTCATCCAAGTTGTTGCAAAAGACAAGATATTCTTCCTTTGTGAGGCTGAGTAGTATTCCATTATGTGTGTGTATAAGCTACATTTTTCTTTATCCATTGATGGACATTTAGGTTGATTCCATGTATTGACTATTGTGAAGAGTGCTGCAATAAACATGAGGGTACAGATGTCTCTTCAACATACTCAGTTTATTTCTTTTGGACATATGCCAAGTAACTTCTTTTTTGTTGTTGTTTATGTTGTTGTTTGTTTTATTTTGGTACTGGGGATTAAACCTAGGGGTGTTCTACCTCCAAGCTATACCCCTAGCGCTTTTTATGTTTTATTTTGAAACAGGGTCTCACTAAGTTGCTGAGGGTCTTGCTAAGTTGCTGAGACTGGCCTCAAACGTGAGATTCTCCTGTCTCAACCTCCCAAGTACTGTGTGCCACCCACACCCAGCTGCCCAGTAACTTCTTAATAATTGATTCCTTTCATTGGGAGACCCCTCCCTCTTCAAAGTCCCATGGCTCTTTGCTTGCTCACCACTTGTTTATTATGCATTATTTTACAGATTATCAATTACTTTAGAATACTCTGTTTTCCTACTAGATCATAAACTTTCTGTAGAATGTTGCAGATCAAAGGAGTCTTTGCATTTGCCCCACATGAGTCCCCAAGCCATGTAAAATAATACCCAGCACAAATGAGCTAGAACTGAAATGTCTGTGTATGGTGCTAATGAGGGAGGAAGCACAATATATTAGTACTTTTAGCTAAGTTGTCTGCAATGTTGTAGCCCTCTGCTGATGTCTTATGTGTTCCTTTATATGGTGCCTACTTTCCCCCAAGAGCAGGTAGCCAGGTATGTGGCAAAACACCCTTCCATTGGCAGTGAGCCTCAGTGGGGGAGGACCTGAGCTGGGTTTCTGGCCTGGCTCCTCATGCCCCCACCAAGAGGAAGTGGGATTTCAGGGACAGCAAATGACAGAATGAGATCACCTATCTCCGTCAGCTCTCATTTCATTTCTTCAATTTCAGCAAAGACAGGATAGAAAAAGTATTTATTATTAAAAATGGGGAAGATTCTCCTTGCCCTGCCCTTCTAGAGAGAGCTTCCCATTTCAGTCCTGACTTTCTGGAAGAAGTAAAAGCCAGTAACTGAAACTTACGTGGCCGATTCATAGATCACTTCCATCCGCATCATAATCTAAAGCAATAAAACAACTAAAATCCCTTTTTTAAGAAAATGACCCGGGTATGGAAATGTATACATTCCTAACAAATGTCCATAAACTATTGCCAGATAACGCTTACCGAGCTCAGCTTGTGATCACCTTGTCCACACCTCAGCCAGCTTGAGGGAGAGGGTAGTATTAGCAGAGAAGGTGAATAAGCCACCTATATCCTGTAGCCAGCAAGAGGAGGGCTAAGATTTAGACCCAGGTGTGTCGTCCAAGACGCTGCATTCATAACTGTTGCCTATACTGCCTCCTTTGACTGTGTCTGGCATTGAGTTAGTGATATGGGAATTAATAATACACCCCCCCCAGAAGAAGCTAACGATTTTGAATTACACACATACATATCTGTACCTATGCGCTACTTACATATTCACACATATATCTATAAATGGAGAGCAAGAGAAAATACACTTAATTATAATTTAGAGTGACTGGTGCTATAGCAATGCTGTAAACAATGGGTTATGGAAACCCCCAATGGAGAAGTGAATTTTAAGTTGAGGTCTGAATAAAAAAGAGAATGGAATATTTAATATGTACCAGAGGTTGTTCCAGGTGCTTTCTCATGAGTGATCTTATATCATTTTATTTCATTTAAAAATAGCCCAGTGTGGTAAGTGAACCCCATTTTACAGATGTGGAAACCAGGTCTCACATACCTGTAGGTATTGTTCTAAGAGCTCTACATGATTAATTCATTTTATCCTCATAACAATTCCACTGCATAAGTGCAAAGAGCCCCTCATGAAGAACCTGAGATCTAGAGTTTAAAGTCATTTACCCAAGGTCTTACCCCACCAGTGAGAGGTGAGCCAGGTGGAAGGGCTCCTGAGTTCTTGCTCTCAACTCTCATGTTACTGCTATAGGGGAAAAGAATTGAATAAACCAATTTGATCTTTGTATGCTGTCCCAGTGAACAAACATCAGTGATGACATCTTTTCAACATATACAAAGAATGCCATTTATCGGCACACCATTCCCTTAGTACACCCAAGATGTCTCAGAATATTTGTGTTAAAGGAAACAGGTAGTAAATTGAGCACAATTTCAAGAGCACCAGCTACAATTACAAAATGAGAACTTCTCTTAAGGAATTTTACTGACTTGGTTTAGAATGTAATCATTTAAGTAGAAAAAGCAGAGAACAAAAAATAGTATATTGTAGTCCAAAAATGTAATATATGTGTATATGAGTATATACACATGTACTATAAATGTAGCATGAACATACAATTACATATATTCATATGCTTATACATTATACATAAAACACTATAAAGAAATGCTCCAAAATGTTAACAGAGGTCCTTCACTAAGCAATTATTTATATGTAAGACATTGTGCTATTCATTAGACATGGTAGAAAAAGCTGAGAAAACAAGGCACTTGTGAAGCAATATAACTAGAGGATTCTTCGTGTCTATTATATCTAAGTGAGGCCTTACTTTCAGTCATCATGTCACTGCTCTGTAGGAATTGAATAACATACCCCAATTCACCAGCTAGATAGGGGCAGAGCCAAGATTTGGATCATGTCTATCCTTCACCCAGATTGGCACATTCTTTTAGTAGCTCACCATTATCAAGTGTTTCTAAAACATTCCACTTAATTTTTCTAGAAGTACATGTCTTTTGCACTTGTATTTCATTGATTCACATAATAGACAATTGAATTCTATAATTTCTATGAAAAGATAACTGGCATTTCCACATTTGTAAATAAACCCACATGGTTTCTTGGAGAGTACCCACCCACCTGGTGAGGGTGCCAATGCCAGATCACACTAGAGAGTAGCCCTCTGGCCACCACCACTCAACTTGTTCTAGGATAGTTCAGCATAATTTACAGAAGCAATTGAGAATATATATCATCCAAAGAGTAACTAAAGGGAAACTGATTAAGAGAACATATACTGTGTCATATGTGAGATCACACAGCTTGAAGTTGCCATGACACTAGGCAGCCACTTAAATCACACTGACTCTCCTGTCAACTGAAATATTATTTTCATCATTATTATATCTGTCACAATTTAGTACTTATTTGGGGATGAATTGCCCCTCTGCCCCAGGACATTTAATGAAGTCCTAACCTCCAATACCTCAGGATGTGACTGGACTTAAAGAGACCTCTTTAAAGGCCCGTAGGGTAAGATGAGGTCATCTGAGCGGGCCCTGATCCAACATGACTGGTATCCTAAGAAGAGAAGATTGAGACACAGACAACATACACAGACCAAGGGGTGACCATCTGTAAGCCAAGGAGGGAGGACTCAGAGGAAAATAGAACTATGGATCCCTTGACCTTGAACTTCTAGACTTCAGAACTGTGTGACAATAAATGTCTGTTTTTTCAGGCTCCTGGTCCATGGTGATTCGTTACCACAGCCCCAGCAAACTAACACATTGCTTATCTCAGTGACTGGCAAGTGGACAGCACTCAAATACTGACAAAATGAATGCAGAGTAAAGAAGAATTTATCTTTCTTTCTCCCATCCTATATTTCTGAAGGTTATTGTTTGGGATCCCACCCATGGAATCTTTAAAAAGCAGTTATATATGTATGCTCAGTTATCTGCTAGCTTTCAGATTTTATGATTAGAGTAGGCCTTCTCTTTCATCCATTTACTTCTTGATCCTAGGGGTAGGTAAGGGGAGTTCCTAGAAGTTCCAATTTAGGAACATATACAGGTTGAAATCCCAGCATTATCAGAACATAGCCAGTCATCAAAAATTTAGTGAAAGTCTCTATCTTCCTTATTCTGGGCAACAGTGTCTCTTGGGGCTCTTTGGAGGCCTCCAGTGTACATGGACAAGGCTGGGATATGAAACAGCCAAGAAAATTGGCAGGAGGTCAAGAAAATCTCTAAGGTCTTTGATGCACATATATGAGGTCATAAGAACCAAGGTTGAACTTTCTCTGTCTCTTCTCCCTAAGGAAACACATTAAGGTGCTCAAAACCTGACACACTACCTGCATAAACTCTTAACAACATGAGCACAAAACTGAGTTAGCATTAGCACAGAATGCCAGAGCCCACCTGACCTTTGAGAGCACCTGGTCTAACCTTCTGGTTTTGAAAGGAAGGAAATCGATGTCCCAGAAGGGAAAAGTCTGTGCCTGATCTTGTCCTCAACATTTGTTAAGCTTCTACAGTAGAAACCAAAGACAAAGGTGAACACTTTGATCTTTGAAATCATCATTTTTTCCCCAAACAAGTGATATTTATTCCAGGAATGAACAGAATTCTCAACAAATGCAAATAAATGCATGATACATCACATTAACAAAATAAAGTACAGAAATTATATGTTCAACTCAGTTGATGCACATAAAGCTTTTGAAAAATATTACACTTTTTGTGATAAAAAAAATTCTCAACAAATTACATACTGCTATGGTCTAAATCTGTGCCCAAAAATTTGTGTGTTGGAAACTTAATCCCCAGTACAATGAAAGATGAAGCCTTTAGGAAGTGTTTAAAACCTTTATTATTTCTTAAAGAGAATTTCATCCACAACTTTCCTAGTGATTGTCCACTAGACTTTGCCCAAGCATTTCTAGAAATGGGGAACTCGCAGCACTTTGAGACAATGACTCTTTTACAGATTCAGTTATAGGCAATCCCTTGTCCTGAGCACAAATCTGCCTCCCTGCATCTTCCTCCTATTGGTTCTCGTGGTACCTTCTTAAGTATCACGGACTAAATCTAACTCCTCTTCTATAATGGCCTCGGATATTTGAAGATAAAGAGGATTTTTAACAGTATCTCACAGGCCATGGTTTTGAGCCCTCTAGCCATCCTCGTGGGACTAGTTAGTTACACACCAACAGACAGAAACACAACATTCCAGAGTTAATTTACTAGAATTAACCTGGAATGAAATCATCTATGAATCATCCAAATGTTGAAGGTGGAGTGTGATTGCTTACCAGTAAGGAGAACACCTCCTTCCAGTTTGATTGTCCTATCTGAGACCCATTCCTTCTCTGACCAACTCCCAGGCCTAGTGCAAGAAGCCCTGCCTACAGTCTTCCCTGGTTTTCTTCCTATACACTGGCTTCTGTTCCTCCTACATCCTACCATTCTCAGTCCTCCCACTTTTACCCCCATACCTCTAGTAGGTCTTGGACAGGATGGATAAAAGGACAATCCAGGGAGCCGCAAGCATCTGCCAAACTCCTTCTAAGAAAAGTGATACAACCAATCTCTTGCTTTCTCCATCACCCTCCTAATACATTTGAAGTAAAATCAGTACTGCTATCTCCAAGACACTTGATTGGAATGAAGACCAGTGCCCTAGCTGAGGTTCTTACATGAGCTGAACTCATAAAGACCAACTACCCATGAGATAGCTCCTTACCAAGGGAAAATTGGCAAGCTGGCCCAACCAAAATCTACTGGTAGGAAAGCAAAATGAGCCAAATAATCAGGGAGGGTTGGGCCACTAGATTGACACAGTTCTCTTGAACTGCTTCATATGACTAGATGGGAAATATGCTCTGCAGAAATGGAAGCCTGGGTGACTGAGTGGTTGATGAAGGGGCATTCCCATATTTCCTTGGAATAAGCCTGCATGTCTAATAAAAAAACTCAAGAGTGAAAGCTTTCAAAGTCTGTTTGTTCCTGCTTTTTTCCCCTCTAAAATTGAAGGGCAAAAGATTAACATAATAACCTTTTTCTATTTTCTTACTCTAGAATTTTCCCTCCATATTTAGGATATTCTTAAAAGGGATTTGACTTTTCCTTGTCTAATAAGTGAAATCTATGCAAGTTGGAATTTTTCATGTTAAGCTCTGGATACTGGGAGGGCATAAAAAAGTTCAAAATTCTTTAGGATGCAGGCAAGTTTTAATTACTTGAGATGTCTTTAAAAAAAAAAAAAAAAGAGAGAGAGACTTCAGCTGTGTGGTGGTACTTGCCTGTAATTCTAGTATTTGGGAGGCTGAGATAGGAAGATCCCAGGTTTGAGGTCAGCCTCTGCAATTTGGTAAGACCCTGTTTCAAAATAAAAAAATAAAATAAGTAAATAAGTCTAGGGGTGTAGCTATGAGGTAGAATGCCCCTGAGCTTCTTTTTGGCTTCTTTTGTTTTGTTCATTTGGGAATATGCCAGGGAGAAGAAATGGGCTTAGGCCCTAGCTCATCTCAAATTCCAGAAGTAAATAACAGAAATAACTACTTTGTTTTCTATTTCTACAGATAAGGTTCATGTGAGGTATATTCAGGTAAGATCAGGTTTAGACAAAAGAAGTTTGGGACAAGTTCATCCAACTGTTCAAGATACTAGAGGCATAACAACAAGCAAGATACATGTGGTTGTTGCCTGCATGGAGTTTATAATCAAATGATCCTTGCTGTACATTAAATTGATTTAGCAAGTAGAAGGCTTTACAAACTGCACTGATAGCTGGGCGTGGTGGCACACGCTTGTAATCCCAGCATTGGGAAGCTGAGACCGGAGGATCCAGGTTCGCGGCCAGCCTCAGCTACTTAGTGAGGCACTCTGCAACTTAGTAAGACCCTGTTTCAAAATAAAGAATAAAAAATAGGGCTGGGGGCATATCTTGGAGGTAGAATGCCCCTGAGTTCAATCCCCAGTACCACAAAAACAAACAAACTATACTGATGAGGGAGGAAGATATCCAGTCACGCACTGTACATTGACATGTACCTAGCCCCAGGCACATGCAATCAGGAGAGAGTGGTGTAAAAATGATATATAAAATGTGGACTCTATCTAATTGGGAAAATAAGATACAGATACAAAACAGTTGGCCAACAGAACAATTTTGAATACAATATAGTACTAGACTGGATGATACAAGCGGCTAAAATTAGAAAATGTACAATACAATTAAATTTTTGTGGTCTTGGCAACAAATTTTAAGGAAGTTTAAGGAAAGATTGATTTAGAGATATCAGAAAAGGCTTTTTGGAGAAAAGTGGTACCTGAGTTAGGCCTTGAAAGATGGGCCAGAGACGTGGGCCATAGCAAAGGCATGAGGCCAAAAATGAACCCAATAGTCACTGGTAGGAGTAACAGAGGAGACCCAATTAAATAACCACAAATTGTGAATGTTACAAAACAAAGTCAAACAATTCAGATCACACCTAACAAACAAAATTATAATAGAAATACCATGTCTGCTCCCCAAACACATGCACATTCTAACACATTCTTGGAAAGACTGTTGTAAAGTTGATTTATATCTGACAGTCCAAGTAAAAAAAAAGAAAGAGCTGCCAAATCTGCCTATATAAATCCCAATGATTTCACATGTTTTCATCCTATGAATTGAAGGCAGGAAAAGAGATTTAAGCCTTTGAGACAACAGACAATAAACTGGTGCCCTAGTGAAGCTTCTCAGCAGATCGACTAGAATCATATTTATCATGTCTAAGACTGACATTAATTGTAATGTGCAGACACTCTTCAGCATTCACATGCACACTGTTAAATAACTCTAACAGGTGATTGTATCCAGTTACCCTGAGGCACACTGAGTTGTACAGAGATACTGCGTAACTGCAGTATTATGCAGATTCAAAGGCCACTAGAGCCATGCTCAGCTTCTTCTGTCAACAGCCAGACATCTGGCAAGAGCCTCCTGTAAAATGTTCCTGGATGGATACAAGATCCTTAGATGATGGAGGAACCCTGGTGGAGCAATGGAGGGGGTCTAGGGGAGGTTTGGGGGAAGGAGAATTAGTGAAGGAAACAAATGCTTCCATTGACATCAATGCCAATCTCATTACCATGTATGGGGAAGGGGACGGAGTGGGGAGGGAATGGGGGAGCTCACCAAGCGTTGTGTGCGTGTATGTCTCTATCACTCTGAACTACATTATTATGTGAAACTATAATGAACCAATAAAAGTATATTTTTAAAAAAGGGGAGGATTGTGGGTCCCTGGTCCCTTCACTCTTTCCCTCTCTCTGCTTCAGTTCGCTATGTGACTGCATGGCCCTGTATATGTTCCCACTATGATATGTATGATATGCAGCCCACTGCAGGCCAAACCAGTGGGGCTGCCTGATCTTGGACTTTGAACCTCCAAACTGTGAACTAAAGACACCTTTTATTTTTATAAGTTTAAATAAATAAATAAGTACTCCTGGATGAAAATGCTTCTCTTTTGCCTTGTGGTGTCAGACTTTTAGGCTGAGCAACTGATCAAAACCCAGACAGTACCTACATAAGAAAGGTCTGGGTCATACCCATAGGTAACCCCAACTGACCTACGGAAAGAAGGCCTGGCCCCCTGTCTTGGTGAGATTACAAGTTCACATCTCCAACTCTCAAGTGTAAACACCATTGCTGCTGCTGTATCCTCACCCTTAGGAAAAGGGTAAAACCTAAAGCCTTCTAGACCTCACCTGAGAGCCCCAATTATCAGCTAGCAAGCTGAGTAAAAACCCAGGCAGATTGAGAATCCCGGGCACATGGATCCCTGGAGCACAGATCAAAATCTTCATTTTTAACAAGCAACTCCAAGTATGACTGGAAGGCACCATATCTAATTGCTAATCCAGTTGATCGCTAGAAGCATCTAGGGAACAAATTCAATGTCAGGATTTTCAGAGCACACCCTCCTAGACCTCTTGCATGGAATCTCCAACAGTTGGGAAATTGTGGCTACAGTCCTGAATCACCGAGGCTGCTCAGAACTGTTTACATTATGATGAAAGTGATAGATCCTTATTGCACCCTGCCACTTCTCACTAATTGTTTGCTTCCCTTTACAAGAAAAGGAGAGCAAGGCAAGCCCTTATGTTTCAATTCTTGTCTTGGACATCAGAAAACTGATAGTAACTCTTCCTGGTTTGGATTTCTAGGTACAACGGTTTCCCTTTCTATTATCAGGTCCTTTCCTTAAGCATTTTTTTAAAAAAAAATATAACTTCTAATTAAACCACCAGAAGCAGTTAGAGAATAAATTACAAATTAATGCAATGTCAATAATTCAAATTCCAGCTTTACCTTACATTTCAGAAAGTCACCTTCTCTCTTTGGCTTGTAAATGTGGGTCAATCTTGCATTTTACAGTTTTACACCAATGATAGGGCTCCCATCCACCTGCCTCATTGGACAGATGACAGAAGATGAAGGATCCAGAAGGGATGCTGAACTTGACAGAGTGGAGGAACTGAAGCCTTGTTCAGTTGGCCCAGAAATTGTTTTTCTCCCTCAACCCAGTTATCTGGGTTGTTAAAAACAGGCCTGGACCTTCAGGCAGAGGACTGGGCTGCAACCCCCATGTCCGCATGGCATTGCTTATCATTACCTATGTAGGTCTACTTCCCTCATTTGTGAAGTGGGATTAACAACCTCAATCTGGCCTCTCTCTCATGGTTATTACAAAAGTACTTTGCAAAATGAAATGCTTTATAAAATTCAAAGTATTTAACAACTAATAGAAATAGCTCATAAATTCTACATAAAATATATCCACATGTGATATCCAATTCTTCAGTAAGAAGACTTTCTTATCCAGTCATACACTGTACATATCCAGTCATAGGGACAAGTGTCATATTTTAAAAAGGAAATCTAGACTATTCTAGTGTGCTCAAACAGAGGAAACTCTTGAGAGAGAACAGTGGGCAGGTGAAGTCCTCAACAGGGGCAAATGTGGTGTTTTAGTTTCCCTTGACTTTGCACTGATCAGATAATGATAGAACATTATATCTGATTCTTAACAACTCACTGCAGGAGAACTTTCAGAGCTACAGAGTGCCCAATATAAGACAACCAGAGTAACTGGAAACCATGTCCTACTAAAAATAGTTAAAGGAACTTGGCATGTATGGACTGGAACAGGCTCAAGGGACATGGCCCTATCTTCAGATATATATAATGACATAGTGTGGTCATGTAAAATAGGGAATCTTTTTTTTTTTTTCAATGTGGATCTCCCAATATGTGAAAGTAGCTGGAGATAAGACATCATTTGTGGGGAAGACAAACTTCAGAATGGAGAACATTGACAAGTGGGGTGGTGAGCCACTAGAAAGAACACCAGTTGTCAGGTATTTCCAAAAGGATTCTTGGCCATGGGTGAAAAGTTCTAGTAGATAATCTAAGAAATGTTCTAACCATAAGATGCCCTAAGCAAGTCCCTTCATAGTTGATAGTCACAGTTTGGAAACAAACTAAAATCCTTCTGATAAAGAACATTGAGTGGAATTCAGGTAGTAGAAGTTGAGAGCTATTGCTGAGAAAGCTTTCATTTGGGGATTCTAAGCCCATCAACTGCCCAAACAGGTGCCCTTCGACATCTTGAGCTCACTTCTTCACTTTGATTGGTAGGCTTCTCAGATCAAAGCTAGATCCGGCACCATCCCCCCCATGCTGCTTCCCTTGGCATGAAGCCAGAAAACCACTGCTGCCATTTGTGTTTTCATTTAGTAAATAAAGATCAGAAATGGCTGCTGCTTTCATAGATTGAAAACTCGGGTCTGCAAATAAATATCTTTGGGGGAATTAGAGAAGATTTGGAGAATAACAGTCAATCTCAATATAATTAAAAATAAGCTCTCACCTGCTACTAATTTCCTTCTTGTTTCTTTGCTAACAGAAATCTTTGTTTGAACAAAGAGGTAAAAGGCGCAGTTAGAAGCTGTTTACATAGTGCAAATGAGAGTGCTAATTGTAGGGAGCCTGCATGTTAATGAGAAAGAGGTTATTTATCAGTGTGAAATTCTGAGTGCAATAAATTGCAGGTGATATTTCAGGAAACATTCATTTTCTAATGATTTCTTTTCACCTCCAACAGTGGCCCCAAATCAAAGTGCAGCGTGTTGTAATAAAAAGAGAATTGCTATGGAAGCCAGGAGATCTGGTTGTGGTCATAGCTAGCTCTGTGCCTTTGCATATGCTGCTTTCCTTCTCTGAGTTTCGGGCTCCATGTCTGTGGAAATTGGATATCTCTAAGTTTCCTTTCACTCTGGCCATCACAGTATAAAAAGTACCAAGAGTCTACCTAGTACTTTGACTGAGAAACAAGTTTCTCTTTCTTGGGATAGATTTTTGTTGTTCTGAAACCAACATACAGAAACACATTCTTGGAAGGGGGCTGGCTTCCTAGCTCCCAGGTTTTCCCCTAGCCTGGCTGCTATGGTTCTGCCCGGTTATGTTTGAGGAACTCACTGAAGATCCTTGGAAGCAAGCCTCTACAACAGTATCACATCCTATGCCCCAGCCACCCCCTCCAACTCCTTCAGCCCAACTCTGAAGAACCTCCAGGCCCCCTGGCCTGCCAGTGACCTACTCATTTCACATACCGCGTTTGAGCACTCACCGGATGCAAGGTACCAAGGTCAGAACCAGAAATACAGAATTCTGCAAGGCAGAAATAGGCCATGTCTGCATGGAACTGACTAACTGAGAAGTCAGATGTCAAAGAATTACCCAAATAACAGTGGGATAAGTGCTATATGGAAAAAGTATAGGGTACTATGACCCTCACTTTCCCTAGAGGATCAAGAAAGGCTATCCTGAGTGACATTTGCACTAAGACTTAAAGTAGAAGTAAGTTAGTCATAGAGGGAGGGGAGTCCAAGCTGAAAAACAATGGACAGAGATCCTGGGGTAAGAAGGAGCCTAGCACATCCAAGGGCTAGAAAGGTCAGGGTGACTGTAGGACTTTGAATTCGCAGAGAATAGACAAATGGAGCCTGAAGAAGCAGGTAGGACCAACTGACATAGGACTCTGGAAGTCCTGTCAAGACTTTGGGATTCTGCCCTAAGACTAATCAGAAGCCATTAATAGATTTTAAGTAGGGAAGAGATGTGATCAGACAGAAGAGTTCTATCAACCTGTCTTAACAGTTATGTTGAAATTCCTGTTCCTAATGGACTTAGAAGAACTACTGAAACCTTCTTCATTCCCTCACCAGAATATATATGTATATATTTCCACTTGTGCAAAGAGTATCCCAGCGTCCCAAGGAAAATGAGCCCACCAATTACACTTTGGTCACAGTCCTACAGGAGTCACTATCAGAAGAGAATCCAGCTCTCTTTCCAAAGAAGCAGTTCTGCAGGGACTTTAGGGGTCCCTCCACTCTCTCTCCTATTCTCGTCCCTCAGCTGTGCTAAGACAAAGAGGACAGGTAAACATGATGGGCCCAGCTGCAAAGGGAAAGAGCAGTATGAATAACAGGGAAACGATAAGCTGAAAACCCCAAAGGCTGCTGCGCAAAATGGGAAGGAATCATTGGAAAGAGTATAAAAAGAAATGTGGGCTTTGGCCAAGGTCAAAAGGTACTCTCAGCTCCCACTCCCAGAAGCCTCTGCTGCCAAGCACTCATGGGGCAGTGGCTTATCCTGGAAGAGACAATAGCCAGGACATGGGTCCCAGGAAGCCAGCTTCCCAAGCTCTATGGGGGATGCTAGAGGCTGAGGGAGGTAGACTAACAACCCTCATAGCATGGTCCATAGACAACATGATTCATAACCAAATAGGATATGGTGACAAATACAGCTCCCCTGGCCCCAGAATCAGTCAGTCCTTCTTCGTAGGACAGTGGAGATAGACATGAGGACAGTGCACAGGTCCTGGAGTCAGACTCACTAGTTTCAAATCCTGATTCTCCCACCTAAAGCTATGCATACTCAGGCAAATTGCCTGATCTACTTCAGCCTCAGTTTCCTGGCATGTAAAATGAATCATGAGCCAGGCATTGTGGTGCATGCTTGTAATCCCAGTACTTGGGAGGCTGAGACAGGAGGATCACAGGCCAACCTCAGCTATGTAGTGAGTCCATCTGCAACTTAGTGAGAACCTGTTTCAAAAATAAAGAATAAATATAGGACTGGGGGTTTAGCTCGGAGGTAGAATGCCCCTGGATTCAATCTCCAGTTCCACCAAAAAAAGAACATCACAATCCTACCTACCTTGCAAGACTGTTGCACAGAGTCAATGAGGTAACTTGCCAAAGGTACTTAGACATTATGCCCTCCTGGGACATCATGGGATCCTGGTCATTGTTAACTATTATAAATCAGAATTTCTGAGAGTGGATAGAAAAACTTGAATATTTAGCAAGCTCCCAAAGGGATTCTTAAGATCATTTATTAATGTTTTACCTTCCATCTATGAGTACCTATATGCCGGCCCCTGAGCTAAGCCTTTCATGTGCTTTATCTCGTTTAGTCACATAAGGCAGCGTAAATATTTCCCATCTTATAGATGGGGAAACTGAGGACTGGCGTGGTTCAGCTCCCTGCCTGTCCAGCATCAGATCTGAAGTTTGGGGTACACTTTAGGAACAGCATATTCCACCAGGATGGAACATAAAGGGACAGCTGTTGGGGCACCCGTGCAGTGCATGACAATAAGCAGCCTCTGCCTGGTAGGCCTGGGTAGATTTGAGGGAGCGCTGAAGTGGATGGGCAGACCGAAGCAGTCAGCCACAGCACCCTCCACTCATGGCACAGAGTCCCTTGTACATGCAGGTGTTTAGGAGTGTGTCAACGCCTATCAGACCACGTGACTAAAGTCTGGCTGTGTCTTCGGAGCCAAGCATGGTGCCTGGAACACAGGAGGCAAGGACAAGTGGAAGAGTCATCAGGGCAGGGCAGACCTCCGAATCAAATGAGTTTGATCCTTCTGGAGGCCTAAAGGATGAGGCCAGTGGCATTCAGAAGCCTCACATTTCAACCCTGTCTCCACTGTGTTCCAGCCACATAGATCTAAGCACCTTACATCTCAATGTCTGCTCCATTGTCTGTAGAATGGCTACTGTGATAGGAAAATGAACTTGAAAGGTCCATTTCAAGTTTCAAAGCTGGAGAAGCATCCCTCTGGATTCACTGGCCCACAAGGGCAGCCATGAGAAGTCACCCCCACACAGAGGCTCCTCTGGGGCTGCCCCGGTGACTGTTTCATCACAAGGTCCTTGGTAAAAAAGGAATTGAAAATTCTTGCTTCTGATCAACAAGTCTCCCCTCCCAAGTGGTGAGGACATCAGTATCTGGAGAGAGAATTGCTACCTAGTGGAGCCTCACCACCCTGACCACTGGAAACCAGGCCTCCCTCCCATCAGGACCAAGCCCAGCTCTGAAGGGTACATCATGGACACATAATGAGGTCTGTTGAATGAATGAATGATCCCTCCCAAAAGAGGGTCTTCTCATGTAAGAAATTCTAGGGGTAAAACTTCACAGCACTTGCAGCTCTCCTCTGGACACACAGACGCCGGACACAGGGACATTCCTTGCAGCACATACCCAGGTGAGGCCCTACACACTGTCAAGAGTGCCAGCCATTTCTCACAAAGCCCCACATCAGTCCTGAGGGGCATGAATGGCCTTGTCCCTCCACCTTGCCTGCTGCTGGCACTGCACATGCCACTCACCTGCCCTGTGCTTCACAGCTAGTCCATCCTTCAGATCTGATCTGAGCGCAAAGGTCAGTTCTCCCAGAAAGCCTTTTGGAATGAGGATCTGGGAGAGGTGGTAGTCTGTGTTCTCCCTGGCACAGTACAGCTGCCTGTCAACCCAGGACAAAGCCACTGGACTGTAGTTGGGGGGGGGGGGAGTGCAACATTCACCCTTAGGGTAACATTTACCAAAGAAATGAAGGTGAAATCCCTGCTAGACTCATTAGAATTGGTTACCAGCAAACTCTCAGGTTAATAGAACAGCAGCAAAGAAAGAGGCAGGGTCAAAATCAGCTCTTCTATAAAGAAAAAGAAACAACAGCCTTCTGTGGCAACACACAGGGAAATTTCTAGGGGTCCACAGAAGTCGGCCAGTTCATCATGCAGGAAAGGTTTCTGTTGCAGTCTTGTTTCCCTTCCTAATGGAAGTGGAGAACAAGGATGCTCACCACAAGTAACTGGAAGTCACAGCAAAGGGACTCAAAGAAATATGTTGGCCTTTCACAGCCAAGTGCATCTGAGAATAAAACGAGTAAGAAAATCATTCCACAGAGGCAGAGACTTAAAACTAACATTGGTAGCTTTTCAAGTGGTGAAATGGGGGAATGAAACACTCCCACCAGTTTGGGGCATGATGGTAAATTCCCAGTATTTTAAAAAGGCAACACCCTATATTTCTGGTAATGACTTTACTGAGACCCAAGCAATAGAAAATAGGAAGAATCTTGTTACTATCCCCCTACACACACACACACACACACACACACACACACACACACATCTCTCTAGAGGGTAAGAGGGACCTACTATATCATAATTGATCAGTAAACTAGGAGGTGCTATCTTCCAAAAATAGTCACCACCCAAAACTATTAAACTTTCAGCCTCAGTATCCTGTGGTAGAAAGGTCAAGGGCTCCGAAGTCAGCCATAGTTGGATGGAAACTACTTTTAATTCATGCAAACAGGCAATTTATCTAACCTGTCTGAGCTTCAGTTTCTTCATCTATTTAATGGACAAAAAGTTTTTCTCGCATACGGATGTGATGAGAATTTAAAGCTACAACTAATATAGAGCACTTGGTCCAATGCCTGTGGAATAGTAGGACCTCATAAAATGCCCCAAGGCCCTCCTCTGTTTTTGCAGATTTCCTTTAGAATGAAGAAATCAGGAGAACTCCAGGGGACTTCTCTATTGGGTAAAAGAAACTAAAAACATGTGAGATCATCTTTTCTTCTAATCAGAGTTCTGAGTATTAGAAGTACCTTTTCTGATTCACAAGAACAGGTTAGCATCCCCCTGGGTGCCTATAGCACCCTCATACATCCCCCATCACAGCACTCAGGCCATTGGTTGAAATGTTCTGTTACTTCTTTCTGACACTTGTTAGATTAGTAAGCTCAGCATATGATCAGGGGTACTGTGTATCTTTTTTTTTTTTTTTTTTTTGGTGGTGGTGGTACTGGGGATTGAACTCAAGGGCATTCTACCTCCAAGCTATACCCCCAATCCTATTTTTTACTCTTTATTTTGAAACAGGGTCTCGCTAAGTTGCAGAGGGCCTCACTAAATAGCTGAGGCTGGCCGCAAACCCGGATCCTCCGGTCTCAGTCTCCCAAATGCTGGGATTACAAGCGTGTGCCAACATGCCTGGCTGGTACTGTGTATCTTCACAGATGTTTACCCAGTCCTTGACACAGGGTCCAAATAGTTGTTTAATTAGGTGGTTGGCACAGATTTATTTTGTACGTATATATGTATGTACACATGTATACTTTTATTACTGTGTTGTAGTCTCACATCATAATATTGTTCAGAGCGTTAGTGACATGCATGCACACAGCAATTAGTGGGCTTCCCCCAGCTCCCTCCCCACTTCCCCCTTCCCCATAAAGGATATTAAGATTGGCATTGGTATTTTCACATATGTACATAACATTAATGGAAGTGTTTCCTTCATTAATTCTCCTTTCCCCCACTCTCCCCTAAACCCCCTCCATTGCTCCACCGGGGTTTCTCCTCCATTATCTGGAGTCCCTCTTGTATCCAGATTATTTCCTAGCTTCTGAATATGAGAGAAAACATATGGCCCTTCATTTTCTGTGACTGGCTAATCTCACTTAACATAATGTTCTCCAGGCCCATCCATTTTCTTACAAATAACATAATTTTGTTCTTTATTGCTGAGTAGAATTCCATTGTGTGTATATCCCATAACTTTATAATCCATTCATCTTTTGATGGACACTTAGGTTGGTTCCACGATTTGTGAATTGATCCACACTGATTTAATTAATTGACATGTATTATTATTTAGGAGTCATATACAGTGTAAAAAATATTACAACAAATATCTGGATCAAAACTGGAAATGATACTCATAGTAAGACTGGAGGGTGGAAAGAAGAATCAAACATGAGTTGAGAACTATGAAATTCCTTGACTTCAGAAGAGAAGAATCAAAATATAATGTTTTATTCTCTTCTCTATGATGTAGAGAAAATAGTTTAGAAGATGCTTTCTAACTAGAAAAATAATGACTTGTAGAATTTAAAATGGGAAATGTATTTTCCCAAATGATGGAGAAGTTGAAATTTAAAAAAGTTATATACTATATAGATTATGAGACTGACATGCTGGACACCGTGCCAAGAGAGCAATTATAGACCATTTGGAAAATGATCCCCCTTAAAGGTAAGAAGAAAACATAAGAAAGAAAATTAATAAAACAAGATGACAAAAACAAATTATATCTGTTTTATCAAAAACATGAAAATAGGTCACAAGCCCCTATTCAAAGGTTCTTAAATTGGGTCAAATGGTAAAAATAAATCTAACTATTTGTTGCTTGCCAAATAAAGCAAATCAACACAAAAATACAATGAGTAAAGGGATGTTATATAAATGCACACAAACACAAAGCATGGCTCTTATATTATTATCAGATACTACTAAATTCCTGGCAAATGCAAGAGAGATTATCATTTTATACAAATAAAGGATATTATTTATAATAATTTGTATATAAGAAAGGATAGAAGGTAAATAATGAGATGAAATTTTGGGTGGAGGCTGGGAATGAATAATACTATACAAAAATGGTCCTTAAAAAGTGTTCCAGGGAAATAAATAATAAATGAATGAATAAATAAATAAAGCAACAATAAGGAAGACACAGGCCAACATATGAAATAATGCAGAGTCAATTTGGTGATGTCCTATAAATAGCAGCATTCCTCAGCCAGTGCTATGCTGTGCTGTGCTTCCTTCTTAAAAATGATCTCCAAGCTGGGCATGGTAGTATATGACTGTAATCCCAGGACTTGGTAGCATGAGACAGGAGAATCATAGGTTCTAAGGGAGCTTCGGCAACTTAGGAAGGCTCTCAGCAACTTAGTGAGATAGTGAGATCCTATTTCCAAATAAAATAGAACTTGGGGATGTAGCTTGAAGACACAATGACCCTGGGCTCAATCCCCAGCAACACACACACACACACACACACACACACACACACACACACACACACACACAATCTCCAATAGAAAAAGTGGGAAAAAGATTGCCAACTTGGAATTTATGTCACCATTACAAATGATATAACCCCTGCATTAGAGATAAGAGGTCTGCCTCCAAAGATGTGCTGGTAATTTTGGTATGTTTGGAGACTTCAGAATAACTCAGCATCAAAAATCCTTGCAGGAGCTGAGCACGGTAACACACATCTATAGTTCTAGTACTTGGGAGGCTGAAACAAGGAAGATCACATGTTCCAGTACAGCCTCAGCAACTTAGTGAAGTCCTGTTTCAAAATAAAAAAATGAAATAGTTGAGTTCAATCCCCAGAACCAAAAAAGAAAAAAGGAAAAATCCTTGCAGGTGCCTTCCATTTATTGCCTATGTCTTCTCTCTGGCTAGAGGGATTTTCAGATCTGTGCTTATGAAAGGCACAGTGTCATTCCCCTCCAAGGACTTGATATTTCCACTGAAAAACATTTTGCCACGTTGCAGCTATGACTTACATCTTCTCTTACCTCAAGGAAAAGTAAAGAGGAAAAGAACCATATAACAGTATAGTTCCTGCTAGCCTGAGTAAAACTGCATAATGGTCTCTACAGTCATAGATTCTTTTACTTCCTTACAGTTTTTGCCCTCTCTGCTATATGCATGATGTTTACTTTTGTGTATCAACTTGCCTGAGCCAGGAGGTGCCCAGATATTCAGCTAAACATTTTTTATTGCCTGTGTCTTCTTTCTGACTAAAGAGATTTTATATTGCATTTATAATATATATATACAAAATATATATACATATACAATCTCCTACTGGTTCAGTTTCTATGTTTTATATAATATTACTAACCTTCTTAATCAACATTGTCCAATATAAATATAATGTACTGTAATATAAATTTAAATCTTTTAGTAAGTAGACATGTTTTAAAAAGTCAAGTTAATTTTAGTATTTTTATATAATTAAATTATCCAAAATATCATTTTAATATTATTATTATTAGTAGCAATAGTAGTAGTAGTATGGTACCTCTGAGCTACACTCCCAGCCCTATTTTATTTTTCATTTTGAAACAGTCTTGCTAAATTACTGAGACTTGCCTTGAAACTGCAATCCTCTTGTCTCAGCCTCCCAACTACTTGGATTACAGGCATGTGCTTGGCTTCAGTTCAATATTATTAATAGAAAAAAAAAACTATTAATGAAATAGTTGCAACCCTTTTCTCTAAGTTGTAACACTCAGTGTGCACATTACACTAATAGCACTTCTCATAGCCACCCGTGGCTAAAGACTATCATACCAGACAGCACATGTAACTGAGTTTTCTCTTCTAGAAAACTCTGTATGTCACATGTAGCAATACTTTTAAACAAAAATATGGAAAAGGAGAATGAGGACCCCCTCATCAGGACAAATAACATTCCCTGCTATGTGGTGTGGCTTCAGGCAGGCTACCACATTGGACAATGGCAGGAGCCCCTCCTGACCTGATGAAGCTGTGCCACTGTGTCACTCCCAAATTCAGGGGGCAGGACTGAAACAGACTTCCCTGAACAAAAACCAGTCTTGCTATGGAGTGCCTGGTACAGAGAAATCTCATTATTCACTTCTTCAGGGTAATACATTACAAGCGGCAGTCAAAAAGCAAGTGTTCCCCCACACCACTTATATATTAAGCCATCATCCCTAATAAGGCATTTTTATTTCTTCATTGGATTGTGCATCTAGTTTTACAGAGCAGAACAACACTGCGTGGCAAAGTAGAGTTTTGACTGTTTTCTTGTCATTATCTTATTTAACATGCATAATCACATATCATTGCACTGGGGGAAAAGGACAAGGAATCAATAAATTTTGATGGAGCACCAAATCATTTGACATTGCTTAGTTCTAAATAAGTGACAGAGAGGTGAGCCAGCATTAATGTAAACCACATATAGCACCTCATAGATAGATGATAGGTAGGTAAGTAGATAGATAGATAGATAGATAGATAGATAGATAGATAGATAGATTGATCGATCTCATCTATTGGTATTTTTTGTGGGGGGATTGGTTCCAGGCTCCCTCATGGATACCAAAATCCATGCACATCCAAGTCTCTTATATAAAATAGTATAGTCTATGCATATAAACCTACGCACATTCTCTCATATACTTTAACTCATTTCTAGATTTATAGTACCTAATATAATGGATATGCTATGAAAATGCTACTTACACTGAATTGCTTAGGAAGTAATGGGAAGAAATGACATGTTCAGTACAGATGCAATTTTTTCCCTGAATATTTTCAATCCCTGATTTATTGAATCTGTGGATGAGAACCCCAGAGTACAGAGGGCTGACTGTGTATAAACACACACACACACACACACAAACTCACACCGAGGTATCCAAGTTGGAAGGAAGAAAATAACTCATTAGCATATGTGAACATAGACTGGTCATTAATAGTTTTTCCTCCCACCAGCATTCAAACAATGGCCTTGGTAAGCAAAGAGGCAAAAAACAGGTAAAATCTTATCTTCTAATAGTATCAAGCTTAAAATTCTCCTCCGAGGAAAGTGGGCAACATTATTCACAGTCATTTTCATTCTTGTAAAGGCTGGAGTCCAAAAGTATTTACCCTTGTGGAGCAGGTAAGTTATATTAGTGCTTGAATGTTATTTTAGCGAGCTAAAAACACCTGTTTTCTCTGTTACCATGTCTCCATCAGCTGGTATTGGAGAGATTGGAAATTTTGACAAGGGTGTTACCACAATCTGAACCCTTACAAAAGAGAAGATGAATATTTCCAAAAGTATGATGAAAACATCCAAGGTTGCTGTGCTCCTCATTTCCTTGCACTGAATTTACTTCCTTTTGGTATTTTGCTGTGCACACAGGAAAAAAAAATGTCAGTGCTGAAGAAACTTAAACCCCCCCCTTCCTTAAAGTTAAAAAATCTTTAAAAAATGTTAAAGTTAAAAATCTTTAAAACCATGTCTTTCCACCAGTGGCTTGATTTGTTTTAGGAGAAACAGCATTGAATGTTAAAATTCAGTACAAGAGCATTAGTCATATAAATGTTCCTGAATAAAAAATTATACGTGGGAAATGTAGCACCTGAAAATCTTAGAAGAAAGCCTAGGCAATGCAGGATAGCCACCATCTCTTAAAACAACTATCACCACAATCATAGATTATCTCATTAATAACTGTACTTTTCCTTTGGGGCTCAGTACATGTGGTGGCATTTGCACTACAGACATACACATACACAAATGCATGTATGAAAACACAGACACAAATAATTCTAAGAAATGCCTTTTGAAGGGTACTGCTTTCCTAATCCTTCACTACCCACCAGGCATGAGAGGTTCAAGACTAGCAATCTCCAGGAAGACCACACCAGCAAGGGAGAATGAATGTTGTTTACAGGAAACAGAGCAGAGGTGCTAAGCACCCTCAAAGTTAAATTTGAGTGCTTTGTTATAATGGTGTAAAGAAAGCCAGAAAAATAAGCAGGTGCCCAAATAGAATGAAAGAAGACAAGATCTAGAACCAGGTGAGTTACCAATAGCCAAACTGGGAACTGACCTGATGGGCTCAGCCAATGATCTACTGCTGTGTCCTTCAGGCAGGGGTGGAACTGAGGGCCTATCTTTTTTTTTTTTTTTTTTTTTTTTTTTGCGGTACTGGGGATTGAACTCAGGGGCATTCTACCTTCGAGCTATACCCCCAGCCCTATTTTTTATTCTTTATTTTGAAACCGAGTCTCACTAAGTTGCGGAGTGCCTCACTAGATAACTGAGGCTGGCCGCGAACCTGGGTCCTCTGGTCTCAGCCTCCCAAATGCTGGGATTACAAGCGTGAGCTACCATGCCCGGCTCTGAGGGCCTATCTTTTAGAGCAGCATTTCTCAAACATTACTGACCATAGATTCTTCCAGAGAGCTTGTTAAAAATAGATCTGGTGATTCTGA
>PVLC010010526.1:14696-50206 GCA_004027655.1 Graphiurus murinus | reverse complement strand
CAAACATATCAAAGTCAGTCACTAAACTGAGCCTGAGAAGGAGGGAGGGAGAAGGGAGTGGGGTGGGAATTGGGGAAGGGTTAAATGAGAGATGTGTGCATGTATGCCTCTACCAGCTTGAACCTAACAAAGATGTATGATTACAATGCACTAATAATAATAATAATAATAATAATAATAATAATAATAATAATAATAATAAATAGTGATAATAGAGCACCTGCCTCACTGAATTGGTGTGATGTTCAAATGACAAAATACATGTAGGTGCTTTCCACAGTGCCTGGAATGCAGTAAATCGTGAGGAAATACCAACCTCTAATAAAGCAATCTTCACTCGGAAAGGTGGGGGGTCACTCATCTATAGAGACCATGCTAAAATCATCCTTTGTGCTTCTCAATTGCAATGGCTTTATGAATTTTATGAAAAAAACTCCGTGAAGAGCCGGGCGTGGCGGCGCATGCTTGTAATCCCAGCATTCGGGAGGCTGAGACTGGAGGATCCCGGTTCGTGGCCAGCCTCAGCTACCTAGTGAGGCACTCCGCAACTTAGTGAGACCCTGTTTCAAAATAAAGAATAAAAAATAGGTCTGGGGGTGTAGCTCAGAGGTAGAACGCCCCTGAGTTCAATCCCCAGAACCGAAAAAAAAAAAAAAAAATTCTTTAGGATCTGTTGATGTGTTCCTGTTGCTGTCTCCAGTGCAAAAAAAAAAAAAAAAAAAAACCTAAGCCCAGGAGCTTAGGATAAAGCCCGTATAAAAGATATCCTTGGAAGAAGGCCCATATCTTTTCAATGGACAGTGTGGTGGAGAAGGGCGCAGTCGGAGACCTCTGGGCACCAGTACAATGGTCATCTGTTTCCTCCAGGGATGAATGAACTCAGCTGCAACTACAAAAGCAACCACAAGATGTCGCTGTGACCCAAAGCTTTCACACGTGGGCCCAGTTTAAAAACCTTGGCTCCTTTTAAAGCTTTCTTTCCCAATGTAAGCACTTTCTGATGTTTACAAACCAGTAGGGATCATATTAAAGCGCTGATTCTGATTCCGTAGGTGTGGGATGGAGCCTGAAATTCTGCATGCCTAACAAGCTCTCAGGTGGTGTCAATGCTGTAGCGTGCTTCTAACCAGAGCGTGGCTTTGGGCAGTTCTCCATTGTTTCTGATTTGGGACAAGAGTGAAATTTAAAAAGACCCGAAAAGGACCCCATGCTATGTCTTTAAGAGGCAATGAAGAGGAAGGAGTAAGAAAATGAGAAACAACAAAAGAAAAAAGTAGTTCTGCTTTCTCTGACATTCTAGTCCCCCAAGTCTTTAGCCCCGCCCTCTGAGGACCCGTGGGAGGGGTGTCCTGGTCCAGGTGAACTGAATTGTGGAGCGATCAGGACGGGTCTTCCCAGTTCTTCTCTGACACAGGTTCATTCAGGAATTTGTTATTGCATTTACAAAGCACCAAGTGGTCAGATGCCTCAGCAAAGCTGCTTAGCTTCCCCCAGAAGCCAAGCCGAGGTTTCTAGTGGAGGCCGCGTGAATGGACGGAGAAGTCAGCCTTACCACTGATAAGTGGACACCAACAGGAAGCCTTGCTTTGCTGATGGTGTTACTCTTGCATACACAATGGCTCTATTTTAGTACTATGAACTTCTGCTTTCCACAGCGAGAAGAGTTTGTGGGGAGCAGCCCATGAAGTGAAACTGCTTCTAACCCACTGTGGGGCTGCTGGACTCCAGTAAACCCTTGCTTTAAGGTAGATGCGTCCTGAAAAATGAGAAGTTGCATTATAGATGTCTCTTACCGGGTTTTCTTTTCTCTCATTATTTTTTAAGTTTTTTGGATTGGGGTTTGGTTTTTCCTTTTTAATGGGCTCCATAGGTCATGTTTGTTCTCTCTTTTTTAAAATTCTTGGGCTCATAGCCGAATGTTAATTCAGATGATTAAAAAAATTAAAACACTGTTTACACACCTGTAAGTCCCAGTGACTTGGGAGGCTGAAGCAGGTGGATCAGTTCAAGGCCAGCCTGTGCAACTTAGTGAGACTTTGTCTCAAATGAAAAATAAAAAGGGCTGAGTATAGTCGGGCACAGTGACACTCGCCTATAATCCCAGTACTTTGGAGGCTAAGACAGGAGGTTCACAGATTTGAGTCCAACCTCAGCAACTTAGCAAGACCCTCAGCAATTTAATGAGTCCCTGTTTCAAGAACAAAAATATAAAGGGGGCTAAACTTGTAGCTCGGAGGTAGAATTCCCCTGGGTTCAATCCCTGGTACAACAACAACAACCAAAAAAGCATATTTGTAGTCTTCAGTTTTTATCCAATATTTTCTTCCAGTTTAGAGTTTATTCAGCTTCCTACTTCTAGAGACTAAAGAAAATGTTGGCTCTAATCTTTCTCCAAGGCCCATTACCAGGAAAGATTAATTTCCACCCCTCTCCTCTCCTGGACAGCTTCTCCCCATTCCAGTTTGCATAAAATGCCATGCTACACTGAGCTGGAAATAAGAATCAGCTTTTGTTTGGGTGATGTTCACGTCTCTCCACGTGTATGCATGGATTGCTCCTGAGCAGGTAGGAGGAGGGAGGAGTATTTGGGGGGCTGGACCACAGGAGGGGTGCAGTGCTCTGTCATACTCCTTGCTCCCCTCCACATACAGGTTTGGATCCCCGTGGAGGGTGGGGGTGAGCACTGCACAAGGGGATTTTGTGAGAGGCTCAGGAGACTTGGGACTCCAGCACTGCAGCATTGGGACGCTGACACGTAGCTTTGAGAAGTAGGGAACCTATTGCTACATGACTCCTCAGCTCAAGGATACTTGGATCTGGGGTTATTGGGAGAAAGCGCCCTTAGCATGGATGTCGACTAGAAGCCACCTGAGTTCAACAGTGTCAATAGTGAGCGATGCTTACAAGGACCTAGAAAGGCTTTAGGTCTAGCCACCCAAGAGAGTGAAGTAGACCATAGCGGCCCCGAATAGAGAGCATAAGTGGCAACATGGGGTGGGTGCGTGAGAAGCTCCTTGGGATTCAGTGGGCGTTCTTGGGGGGATCTTTGCAGGAGCCCCAGCGCTCCTGCTTCAGCAGCTGGGGCCAGATGAGAATGGGCTTCATTGACATCGATGTGCTTTCGTAGTAGCCGCAGGCTGGGGAGGATTGATAGCATTTGGGTTAAACCCTAAATGATGAGAATTGATCCTACATGACAAGATGGCTCCATCCAAGAATCTGGACGAGCAAGAACAAGTATTTCCAGGGGGTCTGTAAATTTGAAAGAAACCAAAAGGTAAGTCGCCAAGCTCTTGAGAGGCAGGAGAGCAGTGGAGCCAGGAGAGCCGGTTCTGCAGGCGGGCTGTCTCAGACCTGTCACTAGCCATAAAGTCTTAACTCTTTGGTTGTGTACTTTATCATTATATGAGAAAAATAGTAGGGCATGGTGGTGCATGCCTTTAATCTCAGTACTTGGGAAGCTGAAACAGAAGGATTGCAGGTTTGAGGCCAGAGTCAACAACTTAGGGAGACACTAAGCAACTTAACAAGACCCTGTTTCAAAATTAAAATAAATAAAAAGGGCCCCTCATCTATTCTCTTCTTGAATGGCTCATCATGGTAGACAGATAAAGGAATCTCAGGGAACATTTGCCACAGGTTAGATTTAAAACCCTTGCTCCCTCCAAATCTGTTTGGAATTTGAGGATGTCAATTCTATTTCAGAGCCGTCCTCTTTGCCACATCTACTGAGAGAACACAGGCCATTGTCAACCAGAACATTGACATCCAGGAAAGGTTGCTGTTTATCTACAGAGATGCTCAGTGATTGGGTGATTGGAAAGGCTTCTTGAGGAATTCATAGAATTATTTCAACCATGTTGATAGAGGATTCAGGCTCTACAGAGGGGAAAATTAGAAAGAGTTCCAGGTTGGCAAATGGCAAGAAAATTAGAAGGAACATTCAGCTGTCACACTGGCTTCTGTCGACCTGTGACGCCCATCCTCATCACTGAAATCCGAAATTCCTTGGGCAAAAGCATATCACCAGACTTGTATGAGGTAGGTGTTACTTGTATCTCAAGCCCCCAAAGCAAGTAACATTCAACTCATATGAAACTCATTTTCTCTGATTTTCTAATCAGAGAGCCTTAACAATCAAAACCAAGAATACTGGGAAATTTAGGGGAATATACAGGTTTCTAAGAAAGGAATCTATAATGAATGGTCTGAGATGGGCGTGGTGGCACATTCCTATAATCCTAGTACTTGGGAACTGAGACAGGAGGATCGCAGGTTCAAGACCAGACTCAGCAACTTAGACTCTCAGCAAGCCAGTGAAACTCTTTTATTTATTTATTTGTGGTACTGGGGATTGAACCCAGGGGCATTCTACCTCCGAGCTGTACCCCTAGCCCTATTTTTTATCCTTTATTTTGAAACCGAGTCTCACTAAGTTGTGGAGTGCCTCACTAGGTAGCTGAGGCTGGCCGCGAACCCGGATCCTCCGGTCTCAGCCTCCCGAATGCTGGGATTACAAGCATGTGCCTCCATACAAGCATGTGCCACCACGCCCGGCTGTGAAACTCTTTTAAAACAAAAATAAAAAGGATATAGCTTACAGGTAGAATGCCCCTGAGTTAAATCTCTAGTAATCTCCCCTCCCACCCCCCAAAATGAATGATCTGATAGGATTTAAGGAGAATTCATCCAACCTCTCTTGCCCCCCACCCTGAAGGACCCAACCTTTGTCTAGCTGCTGGAACAAGAAGCTTCTGAAAGCCAAGCCAAACATATGTTCTTCTTAAAATTGTAATAAAACATATCTATAGTTAAATTGTGTTGCTGAACTGAGGATTCTGCCATGAAATAGCTGGGTAACCTAGTGAGGTCAGGGCTAACATTATCTTCTTTGCATGTTCCCAATTCATTCATCTTTAAAGGTAAATGTCTTGTATTAAGCGTTTTACTCAAGATTTACCAACTCTCATATGGATACAGTCTCACTTCACTTTTTAACTTTCCAGAAGTCAAAAAGCTACATCCCTGTGAGGGGCCCTGTGGTTTCCCTTTCTGCCAAACAGACCACAGGCTCACCAGGGAGGGGGAGGCAAAGGCTTAACCTCAAGAATGAACCCAGCCCCTGGACCTCAGCTTCTGGCCAAGTGGCAGCACTCTGGGATCCCCAATGGCACACAGCCCTCGCCCTGCTCTCTCAGACTGGCTGTCTCTCTCCAGGACAATTGAAGAAAAAAATGACTCCTAGCACCAGGAATTCATAAGTACAAATGACAAGGAAGTAAAATAGCTGCAGAATCCAGTGTCAACCCGCTTAGGAGATTAGTTTTATTAGAATGGACAAGATGAAAACACTTGTCTTTCAAGAGCCACCAAATACTGGCAGTGTTCAGGACCCTTCAATTCTGGATGGTTGCTCTTCTCGCCTGGGATTAACCTATTCCTGATCTTCTTCCTCAGTTTCTCAGATTTGCCTTCAAATTCAGCTATCTGTCCTGAAGGCACCTCAGGACAACCCAGGCCCATTCCGTATGTATTCTTGGTACTTTCTCTGAACCAGGGAGTCCTCACACAAACTGCGGCTGATACGAGGCCTGCTATGAGTCTGTTCTGGCCTGTGGGAGTAATTCACAGTCTAGTGAGAAATGGAAACTTTAAAGATGTGCACAACCAGTTTGGTAATAGAAAAAGCCAGGCCTGGTGGCACACACCTGTAATTCAGTACTTGGGAGGCTGAGACAGGAGAAATGCAGGTTTGAAGACAGCCTCAGCTCAACTCAGCAAGACCCTCAAAAACTTATCGAGACCCTGCTTCAAAATAAATAATAAAAAGAGCTGGGGATGTAGCTAGGAGAAAAAGAAGGCAGGCAGGAAAGGCAAGCAGGCAGTAAGGAAGGGAGGGAGGGAGGCTAAAGTATTAATAAGAATAAAGGGGTATCATGCTTAGAGAGGTGAGGAAGGTTTCCAAGAAGAGTTGACATTTGTACTGTGCCTTGAAGGAAATGTAAGTTTCTCTGAGCAAGCCAAGGTGGGAAAGGCATTGCAGGCGCAGGCACAAAAGGTCTGCCCATAAAAGCCCAGATACACACCTATCCTCAGGCCATTCCAAGTATGCTCTTTTCTCCATGAGCGCTCTCAGTTACGAAACCCAGTAGGAATACAGTAGAACGGAATGGGATCCAGTAAGCTAAGAATGAGTTGATCAGAATTTTCATGGATGAGATTTTGGTGGGCAAATGGAGGATCTAGGGGCACAAAAGAAGATGAAGTATCCGAGAAAGGGCCAATGACAGGACACAAGGAGGTAAGAGGAAGAGTGGTGTCAGATCTTAAAGGTGCATGACCCTTTCCCCCTTTTTCATTTGGGAAATTCTTTCCAACCAGAGGAGTGACATTCTGTTTGTTTTTGAAGTACAGTTTTGTAAAATTCAGGAGTGCTTGTTTTCTTCTTATGACCTATGAAACTAGAAGGGAAGAACCAAGCAAGATGAGTAGGCTATGTAGGCTTTTATAATCATCTTTTTAGCCAGGGGTGGTGGTGCACACTTGTAATCCCAGTACTTGGGAGGCTGAGACAGGAGGATTGCAGGTTCAAATCCAACCTCGGCAACTTCACAAGGCTTTCAGCAACCTAGTAAGACCCTGTTTCCAAATAAGAAATAAAACTGGGCTGGGGATGTAGCTTGGAGGTAGAATGCCTCTGGGTTCAATCCTCAGTACCAAAAAAATTTATCTTTTATTGGTTCATTGTAATTGTACATGACAGTGAAATTCATAGTGATACATTCACATAGGCACATAACACCATTGGTCTGTTTCCTTCCCTAAACCTCTCTTTTTCTCCCCTCCCTCATCCCTTCCTCTCCTCTACAGATCTTTCTCCTCATCTTCATGATGTCCCTTTTCTTCCTATTTTCTTTCTAGCTTCTGTGAATGAAAGAAAACACGCGGCTCTTGATTTTCTGAGTCAGGCTGATCTCACGTAGCATGATGTTCTTCAGTTCCATCCATTTTCCCTCAAATGACATAATTTGGTTCCTCTTTATGGCTGAATAAAACATCACTGTGAGCCAGGCGTGGTGGCGCACGCTTGTGATCCCAGCATTTGGGAGGCTGAGACTGGAGGATCCGGGTTTGCAGCCAGCCTCAGCTACCTAGTGAGGCACTCCGCAACTTAGTGAGACCCTGTTTCAAAATAAATAATAAAAAATAGGGCTGGGGGTATAGCTCAGAGGTAGAATGCCCCTGAGTTTAATCCCCAGTACCGCAAAAAAAAAAAAAAAAAAAAAAAAAATCATTGTGCCAGGTGTGGTGGTGCACACTTATAATCCCAGTACTCAGGAGGCTGAGACAGGAGGATCGCATGTTCATGGCCAGCCTCAGCAACTTAGTGAGGCCCTGTTTCAAAATAAGAAATAAAGTAGGGCTGGGGGTGTAGCTCAGAAGTAAAATGCCCCAGTACCACAAAAACCATCATTGTGTGTATATATACCACATTTTCTTTCTTTACTTATCTGTTGATGGACACCTATATTGCTTTCATAACTTGACTATTGTGAATTGTGCTGCTACAAACAACCACTATGGAGATCAGTGTGGAGGTTCCTAGGAATGGAACCACCATATGACCCCACCGTGCCACTCTTTGGTATCTTTCCAAAAGAACTGAAGTCAGAATGCTATAGTGACACATGCATACCCACATTTATAGAAGTATAATTCACAATAGCCAAGTTATAAAAAATTATCTTTATTATTTTTTTACTTGAAAAAGAAATACAGATTCAGTCTAAGACAAACATTATAGAAATATACAACATAGAAATCCAAATGCTCCCTATAATCCAACCTCTTAGACACAAACTACTATTACTATACCAGTATGCTGATATAGATTCTTTTAGATTTTTATTTCCATATATAAACTTCATATTAATGAAATTTTCTCCAGTAAGTATAGAACTACCTCATTCTTGTGTGTGTGTGTGTGTGTGTGTGTGTGTGTGTGTGTGTGTGTGTGATACTAGGGATTGAACCTGGGGGCATTTTACCTCCAAGCGACACCCCCAACCCTATTTTATTTTTATTTTGAAACAGGATCTCACTAGGTTGATAAGAGTTTCACCACTTGCTGAGGCTGTCCTTGAACCTTCGATCCTCCTGTCTCAGCCTCCCAAGTACTGGGATTACAGGCATGTGCCACCAAGCCCGGCCGCCTCATTCTTTCAAATGGTTACGTAACATCCTATTACATGGATGTACTACAATATGTTGTGTCAATCCTTATTATGTGGACATTTGGGAAGTTTTTTAATTTTTATTATTATAAAGAATGCTAGGATAAACTCCTTCTTTACATAAAACTTGGTAAACATGTACAAGTGTTTCTGAGAATCTATTTGTAGAAATCTTCTAGGTATTAACATGCAGGGAATAACCATTTTTAATTTTAATAGATATTGCCAGAAGAGCCAAGGAAGTCAGCAGATCACAAAGTCTGGAGCCACTGCCTGGCCCTGCGAGAGCCAGAGCACTGCCACCATCCAGGTCTGATAGAGCAGGATGAGCATGGAGAGCCCGCCCTCTCTCCAGGAGCTGGCCTGGCAGAGCCTGCTGACCAACCTGGCCTCTCCCAGCCCCCCTCTGGAGGACCTGCCCCAGCAGATGTTTCTACAACCGTTCAAGGAGGCTTTTGTAGGGGATCACAAGGAGACCCTGCGGGCCATGGTGCAGGGCTGGCCCTTCACCTGCCTCCCTCTGGGGTCCCTGATGAAAGAGTTCTGGAGCTTCTCCTTAGAGAATCACGATCCCAAACGCAACATTATGTCTCTCTTGAGAGAGAAGGAATGCTTGGAGAAATTACATATGGAGGTCTTGAAAGCTCTGCTGGACGGGCTCAGTATGGTGCTCATGCAGAAGGCTCGCCCCAGGTGTCAACTGCAAGTGCTGGATTTGTGGGATGTGCACGGGGACTTCTGGAGCAGAGGGTCCAGAGCCTTGCCTGGGGCCCACTCGGCAGAGGCCGTGTGGGCGGAGCAGAGAGCGAGGCACCCAAGGAGCGCGCCCAAGAAGCCCTTTGTAGTGCTCATGGACATCTTCATGGAAGACTGGACCAAACTGAATGTCTTCGACGCTTGCGTCTTGAAGTGAGCCAAGAAGAGGAAAGCTCTGCTGCACGTGTGCTGTGAGAAGCTGAAGTTCCGCTGCCAACTCTTCTATGAAATACAGAAGGTTCTCCATGGCGTCCGGCTGAACTGTATCTGGGAGCTGGAAGTGGATACCTACTGGAGTCGGCAGACCATGAGGAAGTTTGTTCCTTACCTGCCCAGGATGAGAAACCTCCACACCTTTCGTTTCTATGACATGACTACACTGAATAAGTGGAATGCCCACATCTATGCTAATCATTTGGGAATGGTGAAGAGCCTTTGGGAGCTTTATATAGACAATGTCTTCTTCCTTGAAGGAAACCTGTCTAAGATCCTCAGCCTGGCTTCGCTGAAGACACTCTCCTTGAGGTTGAACCCGCTTATGGAATCAGACCTGGAGGACCTGTCCCGCTGTCCCAGCATCAGTCAGCTGAATCACCTGGACCTGAGGGACATCGACATGATAGAGTTCAGTTCTGAGCCCCTTCAAGTTCTGCTGGAAAGGGTGTCAGGCACCCTGGAGACACTGGTCTTAGAGCACTGTGGGCTCATGGACGCCCAAGTCAAGGCTTTGCTGCCAGCCCTGAGCCGCTGCTCCCAGCTCCAGACCTTCAGCTGCTGTGGGAACCCCCCTCTCCATGGACTTCCTGGAGGACCTGCTGCGCCACACTGCCAGGCTGAGCCGCTTAAGCCAGGGGCTCTACCCTACCCCACTGCAGAGCCGGTCCCCAGCTCAGACTTCTCAGCCGGTCGGTGAAAGTGCAAAACTTGGCCAGGTTGGCGAGAAGCTGATGCAGGTTGTGAGGGATATAAGGCTTTCCCATGAGGCCCACTTTTGTACTGCCTGTTGTGGTATCTGTTATTGGTGTGAATTCCACAGCTTCGAGCCCAGTGGCAGCTGGAAAGTCACAGGAGAACATCGAGCTCAAACTCATCACACACCCTTACGCTTTTGCAAGTGTCAATATTACAAAGCATGTGACTAATGGATACTTGGAAAGGAGACCTTGGACATAGGTGCATTCTAAAGGGGCACACAGCCCAACATCTCAGTGTGCTTGGGAAAAGAAAGGAATGGTGTTCTCTGGGATATGGCCCACACCTGTAGTCCTAGTGCCTAGGAGGCTGATAGGAGGATTGCAGGTTTCACGAGAGGGTCTCAGCAAGTAGTGAGACTCTCGTCGACCTACCGTGTTTTAAAATAAAAAAAGTGAACTGGAAAAAAATAGATATTGCCAAATTGCCATTATAAAGGTTATACCCCTTTATGTCCCAATGGTATATATTGTTCCCAACTTCCCAAGAGGGTGGTGTTTTATAAGCAGTCTGTTCTGATCAGAGATATCACAGAACCTCGAGATTCATCATTCAGTTCTGTGAATGTCTGTAGTTCACAGATTTCTCTGGTGTCTGGTAATTTAACATTAATGGCAGCTCGAAGGTTTGCCCAAAATAGGCCACATTTACGCCCATCCTTGGGCCATTCCAGGTATGCTTTCTTCTCCATGAGCGCTCTCAGCTTTTGGAACCTGGTGGGAATGCAGTAGAGCGGGATGGGCGCCAGTAAGATAAGAATGATCTGATCAGAATTTCCGTGGAAGAGATTGTGGTTGGCAAAGTAGGGTTCATAATGGCACCACTCACTCTGGACGAAGTTGGGAGACAGAACAAAGATGGACTTGTAACTTTCCTCGATGCACCTCATGATGTCTTCAGTAATGCTCTTGCGAGGGTCAAAGTTTCTCTCATGACGACAAATCAAAACAGAACCTTCTTTCTCTAGATTAGGAATCAATTCGTTCTTCACCCAGAGAGAATCGTGTTCGCTGTATGAAATAAATGCATGGAACTGGACATTTCTCTTAAGTTGTTCTTGTGCTGTCATCCTAACTCTGTGCCATGTCTGTGCCCATTGACTCAGCATCCTGAGATACCAGCACAGATCAAAGCGGAGGCAACAGAAGGCCATGGCCATGCCCAGAACTAGCATGATGACCAGGACAGTGACAATCAACACAGCCGTGTTGCAAGACAATTCAGGAAGATGAACATCGCTTAATCGCGTCCCCTTTAGATTCAAAGGGTGTTCACAGATATATGAATCTGACCACCCAACCATCATGCCTTCTGAATATTTTTCAAGCTGAATGAAATCTCTTAATTCGCAAGTACACCGGAATGGATTTCTTCCTGCATTTAGAGTCTTAACTTCCTGGCAACTCTGAAAAAAGTCCAGAGATGGGCTGAGGATTAAGTTCATCTCGATGTTCAGAACCGAGAGTCTCCTGAAATGACTGCACCCAGGGAGATCACTTAGGAAATTAAATGCAATGTTCAGCTCTCGTAAAGACTTCAAGTGAACCATTTCTTTAGGGACAGTTTGAATTTTGTTGTTATTCAGGTCTAGTATTTGAAGATTTCTGGGCAAGCACTTGAAAACAGAATCTGTGAATTTATTGGACGACAAGTTGATGGTGATCAAGGTTTCTGGCCACAAGCAATTTTCATCATTTTTGTGCTGTAATTGGTTTTGGCTCAGATCCAAGTGTACCAACGGTGTATTGTTAGCAAAGCGACTCACTAAGGAAAGTGTCTCCAGCTTATTGTTCTTTAAAATGAGAGTTTTCAAACAAGGCAATTGGATAGTCCTTTCAAACAGGTCATCGGTTAAGATGTTATTGGCAAAATTTAAATATTGGAAGCTTCTAGGATAACTAGGGAAAAGCATGTGGGGCATTCGTGCATCTGATATCGTCAGGTTTTCTATATCCATTTTGGTAAATAGCAAATAGATTCTATCCTGTGGAATATAAAAAACTCTGAAATGTATATGTTCCAATTTTATAGTTTTCATTACAGTCTTTGAATAGTCAAATGAATTGTGGTCATGAGAAACCTGACCTCCAAAAGTCATATATTGGATCTGGAAGTATTCCACTGATGTACGCCAAACAAATTGGAAGATATGGAGAAGGTCATCCCAGAGTAAATCGACTTTACTAAGTAACAGAGTCAATGTCTTGGCATTCTCTGAAATAAGATTTCGGTGAGTTTCATCACTTATGAATTGGCTTTTGCCATCTATATTTGTCATTTCTAATATTTTTGATGTCTTCATCCCATCACTCAAAAGCATCCAGAAATTTGTGTTCATTGGTAAAACAATGTGAAGTTTTGTTGTGTTTAAGATGGGCAGGCTACCTTCTTCATAATAAGTAAGAGTTTTCAATCCTAAGAAGACAGTATTGAGGTGCAAATGAGCAATTTTCTGGAGATCTGACTTTTGTATTTTTGCTGCACTCAAACCCAAGATTTCCATGTGTGACATGTTACCTGTCTCTTCACAAATAGGCATGGTGTCAAAATCATTAAAAGAGAGATCTAGGTGTTGGAGACCTGGCAGTGAATACCAAGTTACGATCTTGAGCCTATTGTAAGACAAATCTAAGTATCTTAACTCTTTGTTCAACTCAAAGATCTTGATATCCAGCTGTTGGATTCTGTTATGGCAGAGAATCAACACTTTCAGTTTGGAAAGAGAATGAAAATCTGAGCTATGGAGTTGAAAAAGGAGGTTATAGGATAAATCCAGCGTGGTTGTGGTTGTGGTCAAGTCTGTGGGAACCCTTCTTAGAGACGTGTTGGAGCAGTTGGTTGTTAATTCCCTTTCTTCTGGAAACTTTGAAGTCCATCCCTCTATGGACATAACAATATTACAAAACATATAAACGTTTCTGATGAGTCTCATTGTGTTTCCAAGTATTTTATCACTGGTTTCCTCATATGAATGATGAAGATGGGTTAAAAACCCTAGAAAGACAGCATAGAAGAACATTAGGTTTTTATTGGTTTGTTCAGTCCTGTAGGACTTTTATATTTTTAAAATGCTATTTGACTAGATTAATCAAGACATTGGAATAAAGTCCCAACTGTAAATTGAGTCTTTGACTCAAAGTCAGAGCCTTGGCTGAAAGTGCTGCCAGGTGATGACTACCTGTGTCATGTCTGCATCATGGAGGCAGCTCGGGATCCTGAGAGCACAGTAGATGAGAGAAGCCCCCGTCTCCCCAGCCACCGAAGAGCTGCCTATCAGCTCAGACTCAACCTCCTCCTCTTTGTGTGTATGTGTGGTACTGCGGATTGAACCCATGGGCATTCTACCTCTGAGCTACATCCCCAGCCCTTTTTTATTTTCATTTTGAAACAGGGTCTCACTAGGTTGCTGAGAGTCTTATTACATTGCTAAGGCTATCCTCGAACCTGTGATCTTCCTGTCTCAGCCTCCCAAGTATTAGAATTACAGGTGTGAGCCACCATACCCAGCTCTCAACACCCTTTTGATAGGCTAAAGGTTTTAAGAAGATTGAAAGTAATTTTTTAATCACTAAATATTGTGGGCCTTTGAATTAATATCATAGATTTGCTCCTCAGCTTTTGTATTTATGGATGTAGAGAGTTCCTGGAGCTAATATCTAACTTTCAAAAACACCTCTTCACCTGGAAGGTTTAAACACAGAAGCAGATGAAGGATTCCTGTCCTCATGTCTCCTATGTTTCAGGTTGGTGGCAAAAGCCATCTGGATCACTGACAGATCATAAGGATTAAAACAGTGTCCATTTCTTGGGGCTTCCAGGGTATCAAAGTGTGGGGATCATCTCATTTATTTGCTATATGTCCTGTGAGGGAGCACCCTCACCCCCTCCACACAGTGAGAAAACTGACAGGTGGAGAATAGTGAGGGCCCTCGGAGGAGTCGAGCTTCCAGTCATCTGACTGACACAGAACAGAGGTGACTGGAGAGCTAAGATTTTCCTAAGAGTCATTATTGAGGATAGTTATTAAGTATCTATTCTAGGCACTTGCCAGATACAAGAGTTTATAGACTATAAGAATTACACCATCATGCCAGGCATGGTGGCGCACACCTGTAATCCCAGTACTTGGGAGACTGAGACAGGAGAATCGCAGGTTCAAGGCCAGCCTTAGCAATGTATTGACCCTGTTTCACAAAAAATAAGAAGGGCTAGGGGTGTAGCTCCGAGGTAGAATGCCCCTAGAACTTTTCCCAAGCACTGGGGAAACAGTAATGAACAGAATAGAAGAATTTCCTTTCCTACACAGCTTACATGCTGGTGAACAAGTAAGAAAAGAGAGATTGCAAACAAAATAATGTATATGTTGGCTGTTGATAAGGACTCGAGAGAAAAATAATTAAGACAAAGATAACAGAGAGTGTGTATAATGTGTGCATGCAGACATGGTGTGGTAACGAAATTGGAGACTGAGAAAGGAGGACTGCAGATTCAAGGCCAGCCAAGGCAATTTAGCAAGACTCTGTTTCAAAGGGCTGGGGGTGTAGCTCAGGGGTAGAATGTCCCTGGATTCAATCCCCAATACCACCTCCCCCCCCCAAAAAAAAACCCATGAGGCTACCTAGAATACCACCTCTCATATGATTTCTCTTTCCCTAGAACCTTCCCACATTTTTTTCTTCTTGAAGAATTCTAGAAAACATGTGGATATCTCCCAAAATAATTTAAAAAATAACAATGCTTTGTTTATCTTAGTTCAGGTTGCAATAAGAAACCACCATAGCATGGGTGGCCTAGATGGCAAACATTTATTTCTCACAGTTCTAGGTGTTGAGAAGCCCAAGATCAAGGTGCCAGCTGATTGAGTCCCGGGAGAGGGCCCTCTTCCTGGTCTGTAGACAGCCACCTTTCATTATATCCTCACATGGAGTGGGACGGAGGGAGGGAGAGAGAGACAGACAGGTTACGCCTAGGTTTTCCATATCACTATTAATACTGAAGTATGTCAAGCGTCTTATTCCTGACTTTGGTACACATAGTACCTTTGTGTGAATCCTTACATTTTACATTTGGAGAATTCTTACATATTATAAATTATTATTTATCCACATACATGGATAATTAATAATTTGTATATAATTTATAATATTATATATATGATTTATATATATTTGATATTGGGAATTGGGTACTTGGATCCAGGGGTACTCTACCTCCAAGCCACACCCTTAGCCCATTTTATGTTTTATTTTGAAACAGAGTCACACTAAGTTGCTGAGGCTGGCCTCAAACCTACAATCCTCCTGTCTCAGCCTCCCAAGCACTAGGATTATAGATTTGTGCCACCACACCTGGCTTGATGAATAATCCTATAAATTCTTGTTTCTGTTGAGTCTTCTCAAGTATCTTGGGAGCGAAATTAATTCTGGTGTGGTCTCTACCATTAGATGATTTCTCAAAACACCAAATTTTAAAAATGTGTCTCCAAAGATGTAATATGCTTTCAGTATTAGTTTTCTTTGCTCACATATTAGTGACTCCCTAGAGTGTAGTATGCACTAAAATATTATACAGTAATGGTATGTAAATATAGTACAATTATCAGAAAAAGATGAATATTCTATTTAATTAACTTAGCTCTTGACAGATTTTCAAATCATTATATATTTAAGAATAAGCTTCTACATCTACTTCTAAATATTCCCAATAGAAAGTCAGTTTATAACTGTTGCCTAGAGGAGTAATTACTGCTCAAATGATTGTGTCTGTAGCATCAAGTGTCTTAACTACAAAGTTCAGTTTCATTAAAACTACACATTAAACTTCAGAAGATCTTAACTCTTGTGCCACTAGAGGTAAAAAAATCATTTCTCATAGCCAGGCATGGTTGTGCACATCTGTAATCCTAGTACTTGGGAGGCTGAGACAGGAAGACAGCAGGTGTGAGGACAGCCTCTGCAATGTATCGAGACTTTCAGCAACTTAGTGAGACAGTTTTCAGAAAGGTGGAGGTGGCTAGGTCATAGGTAGAATGCCCTTGGGTTCAATCCCCAGTAACACACACACACACACACACACACACACACACACACACACACACATACACACATACACATGCACGCACACACGCACACACTAATTTGCCATGAATTCACTGTCTCTTATGAAAGGCTATTTGTTTTATTGACTATTTCCTCCACCCCTCATCTCCATGAGAACTGTCTGTCTTGTTCACTTCTGAATCTCCTGCATGGGCTCAGTAAATCCTTGCTGAATAGATACATGAATAAATGAATGACTTCAACATTTTATCCCCCAGTACAAGATATAATGCGCTCTCATATGTGTTAAAGCTGGACATGGAGTCGTGCACCTGTAATCCCAGTACTTGGGAGGCTGAGACAAGAGGACTGCAGATTCAAGAACAGCCTCAGCAACTTAGCTAGATTCTCAGCAACCTAGTGAGACCCTG
This sequence comes from Graphiurus murinus, assembly GCA_004027655.1. NCBI lineage: Eukaryota > Metazoa > Chordata > Mammalia > Rodentia > Gliridae > Graphiurus > Graphiurus murinus. Next base: position 33,775 of record PVLC010010526.1, on the reverse strand, counting down.
TTTCAAAAAAAAATAAAAAGGGACAGGGGTGTAGCTCAAAGGTAGAACACCTCTTAGTTCAATCTCCAGTGGCATAGGGAAAAAAATGTGTTGGATGAATGTATTCCTGATGTGAATACCTGATGTGGTCCAATGCATTTTGGTTGAAGAATGATTTTGGTGTTAGGGATGGACAGATCTGTGTTCAAGTCCACTCACTGGCTGGGTAACTTTGACCATTTGTTTAACATCTGAAAGGTTTGGTTTTCTCATCTGTAAAATGGAGCTTATGCAGAAGCATAAAACAGATCATGTATAAAAACAGTGTCAAGCCTTGTATATCACACTTAATAAATGGCAGCAGTTATCAAGGCCAAGACTAGGATGAAGCAAATAAGGCACATATTTAGGGGATAGCAAGGAGTTCAGTGATCAAGATAATGATGATAATTATGACAATAATGTAGATTTTTTTATGGTACTAGGGATTGAACCCAGGGCCTTGCACATGCTAGGCAAATGCTCTGCCACTGAGCTACATCCCCAGATCTATTTAATAAAATATTATTTTAAATAAAAATGAATGTGAAAATCCATATTGAACAAATATCAAAACTTTTCATAAAGATAGGATGGTATTACTGATTCCCACCCACCCAGGCTCCACATGGCTTGGGCAGGATCCTGGCAGTTAAATCATTTAGTTGATAAAGGTGATTTCAACGTTATCATCTCTAGAGCACTTTAATTTGTAGCAACTTCCTTTAAGCTTCTATGGCTGGGAGACACGGCCCTTGAAAACTCTGGCCCAGTTGCTTCATCTGGAATCCCCTGGGTGGAGATGTCAGAATTTTCGTCTCTTGACCACTTCTCCCCCTGCCACAAACCTATCTGCAACTAAAATGAGAATGGAACTCTTTTTGAACTTCTCTTAACATAAGAAAATAAGAAGGAGCCGGGCGTGGTGACGCACGCTTGTAATCCCAGCATTCGGGAGGCTGAGACCTGAGGATCCGGGTTCGCGGCCAGCCTCAGCTACCTAGTGAGGCACTCCGCAACTTAGTGAGACCCAGTTTCAAAATAAAGAATAAAAAATAGGGCTGGGGGTATAGCTCGGAGGTAGAATGCCCCTGAGTTCAATCCCCAGTGCCGCAAAAAAAAAAAAAAAAAAAAAGAAGAAGGTCCTAACTCTGAGGCATTTTGGCATTATGGTGTTTCATTACATTTTTTAAAGTAGGACTACAAACTTTTGTTGTTGTTCTGGAGGTGAAAAACAGGGCCTGGGGCTCGCTAAGCATGTGTTCTACCCCTGAGCTCCTCCCACCCCTGTCCCAACATAAGCTTTTGATGGAAGACCATTCACAAGACAGTATTCATTATCATAGTCCTACTGTTACAGGTGAAAAAAAAAAAAAAAGAATGACTTTCCTTAATAGCTTATGATTTAAAAGTCCAAATCCAAAGACACCATAAAATGACAGTTGGTGGTTTTCCAAAGAATATATAATCATCTAATTTCTATTTTTCCAGTGATTCCAAGAAATGAAGAAAAACTTAAAAATCCACTGAGTGTTGAGTGAGCTTTGCAACCTAACAGTGACCTTTTGTGACTGTTTCCTATGTGTCTCATTTGGAGCTATGTGTTTTCCCTATATAACCTTACTCAATCCTCTCAAAAACCCAACAGAATGATGGCTACTATTATTCCTATTTAATAGATCTAGGAGCTAAAACCCAGAGGTTAAGTGACCCAGTGGATAAGCAATAGAGAAAGGATTTGAACCTGGACCTGTCTGGTTCCTTCTGGGTGGTTGTTAAACTCAAATTGATGGCATCTCAAACCCCAAAGTGCAGTAGCTTAGGATGCAATGATGCCGGTGGGTTCCATTGACCCGGCCAGTTGTCACGGTGACATCTCCTCTCTTCCAACCCTGGTGCCTCTGTCTGAAGTACAGCTGCTGTGGGACATTCTGCTAAGTGCCACAAAGTTTGAGTCTTTGCCTACGTGTAAATATATTCATATATTCTTTTTTTTTTTTTTGTATTGGGGATGAACCCAGGGGCATTCTACCTCCAAGCTACTCTCCCAGCCCCACCTTTTTTTTTGTTCTGAAACAAGAACTTGCTAGTTTCTGAGGGTTTTGCTAAGTTGCTGAGGCTGACCTCGAACCTGTGATCCTCCTATCTCAGTCTCCCAAGTACTGAGATTACAGGTGTGCACCACCGCACCTGGCTCTACATGTAAATATATTCTTAGGAGCATTTTAAATTCATAAGAATTGGAATAAAACTTAAAATGCACACATCCCTAATGGTTCAGCATAGGCAGGCTATGAGGAAGCGCTTCTAGGACTCAAATGCCTAGATGCTGTGAACCAAACTCTACCGCAGCCAGCCTCCATCTTTGCCGGCTTTGGACTCCTGATGGAGACTGAGCAAGCACCACACTGAACAGGAGCCATCAATCTGCCCCCGCCTTTACACACGCAGCACTAATGCAAGAATTTTGAACTGGTCAAAATAGCAAAGACCATGCTTTTAGTAGCCAAAGCTCTCCCCAGCAGATGTTGTTAACATGGATTACAGGAAAATGAAAGCTAGAGGGAACTCACCACAATTCCTGAAGCCATCACCTCTGGGTGGAAGGGCTGACCAGGTTTAATCAGTAGTGAAAGAAACCCAAATCCTCAAGCATCTGCAAGATGGGTCCTCAGCTCGGTAGCCCCATGCTCACTCAGCATTGATCTTTAGGCAAAATAATAAATATTAAGAAACCTGAGTAAGTTTACTTCCTTCCCATCCACACTATCGCAAATGATCCCCTCTTTAGGAAAGACCCAGCAACCCATATTTCTTTTTCAGTTCTTACCCAGGGCTGGCAGGGCTCAGCAGAGCTGCAGGTGTGTGCACGGTTCATGGACAGGGTCCCAAGTGGCTGCAGGAGCAGACCCAGTTTCAATTCCTCTTCCCCCCCTGCCGCCTGCTAGTGGCATTACATGTTACATACATTCACTAGCATCTAAAAGCACTTAAAAAAATTGTGGTAAAGCGCACATAACATAAAACTTACCATTTTACCACCGTTAGGTGCCCAGCCCAGCGGCATTAAGTACATTCACATGGTTGTGCCGCCATCACCGCCGTCCATCTCCAGCACTTTTTATCTCCCCAAACTGAAACTCTCTGCCCCCAGTAACAATAGCTCCCCACCCATGAAGATGAAAATTTCCTAATAGATTTGTCCATAGGAAGAACAGTCATTTTACAAATGAATGATTGGAGCCTGACATGGTGACACAAGCCTATAGTCCCAGTACTTGGGAGGCTGAGACAGGAGGATCGCAGGTTCAAAGCCAGCCTCAGCAAGTTAGTGAGACCTGGTTTCAAAATAAAAACTAAACTAAGGTTGGGGAGTGTTGCTCAGAGGTACAATGCCCCTGGATTTAATCCCCAGCACGATTAAAAAAGATGATTGTAATAGGTTTATGTAAGTATAAAATTGGAGAGGGATAGTTTCTTAAAAGAAGATTATTTTGCAATAATATTGGGATTTTAAAATTATGGATCAAACAAACAAATGAAACCAGTCTGCTCTCTTGTCTGTATAAACTTACACAAGCAGGTCTCCGTTACTCTACACATGGAGGCTGGTGCTGGACTCGGACCCACCAGGCATGCTGGAGAGGGTCTCCCCAGCCTGGTGAACAAACTCAGCTCTGAAATCTTCACTTTAGAAATTCTATGATTAACACACTCACATTGTATGTTTTCCTTTGGAGGAAAAACAATCACTCGGGTTTTTTTTTTTTTTTTTTTTTTTTTGGTAGTACTGGGGATTGAACTCCAGGGCATTCTACTTCCAAGCTAAACCCCAGCCCTATTTTTTTTTTTAAGTTTGAAACAGGATCTCACGAGGTTGATGAGTCTTACTACTTGCTGAGGCTGCCCTTAAACCCGTGATTCTCCTGTCTCAGCCTCCCAAGTACTGAGATTATAGATGTGTACCACCACGTCCGACTTCTCTGCTTACTTCGTAATTTACCTACACAAACCAAGTCGAGCCAAGTGAAGGGGTCACACAGTACTGTGTCACCTCTCCCTCGTCACTCGGCTGGCATCTACTTCCCTGTGCAGGAAGCACTCGGAGCAGGACACTGGCCGGCCCTCGCCTTCAGCCACACGGCGCGGACACAGGACCCCATTCCACAGACGGGAGCTGTCGAGAAAATAAGCAACCTGCCTAAGGTCATCATTCAGCAGAAGACGGAGACAGGACTGGAAGCCCACAGATCCCAAGAGGCAGTGCACAGCCCCTTCTGCCTTCTCTCGGGGTTCCTAACACCTCTACATCCTGTGCATAGTCAGCATCCAAGAAGAGTATGCTCAGAGCCACATGTGCTGACAACTTTGAGATGTAATGCTTTTATTCGTGTGTGTGTGTGTGTGTGTGTGTGTGTGTGTGTGTGTGTGTGTGTATGTTCCTGGGGATTGAACCTATGGGCATTCTACCTCTCAGGTACACTGCAGGCCTTTTTATTTTTTTGTTTTGAAACAGGGTCTCGCTAGGTTGCTGAGAATCTTGGTACCCAAGCCATCGTGTGCCTTCCAAGGTGGGCGGGCGACTCTCCACTCGAGCCATGACTTCTCTCTCACAATCTGCTTCCTTTTCGATCAGCTTCTCTCCCTAGTCACAGCTTCTCTTGATTGCTGCCTTTGCTTCTATTTCTTCCTGCAGCCTTTTCTCAGTGCTGTGGCTCAGAGCCAGAGACGAGGCTCATCTTGAGGATACTCCCCCCAAGATAAGAAACCGGACTGAATCCTTATCTCACTGTCCATGGAGCATGTCTAGTGGGCAGAGGACTCATGGACCACATGATGTGTGTTTCATGTCATGTGCTGACCCAGGCAGGTGGGAGAGTCATATGACCTAGGGCTGTTCTCTGGGTGGAGGACAGGCCTGGGGTTGCTCTCTCCCAGTAGATGTTGGGGGCTGTCGTGGTCTGATTTGCTACGTGTTGAGTAAAGCTCCCCTAATTTTAATTTTAGATAGAAGTAGGTGAACATAGAGGCAGAAGTTATTTCTTCTGAATCATACCTCTGAAAATATCAATTCCATTTCAAATTGCTCTCAGGGTTAAGAAATTTAGATAGCTTGTCATTCAATTACTATACTTGCCAAGTGTGAGGAGGGGGAAATTTCTAGTTCAAATAAATTGAAACAGTGCTAGTTTGAAGTAGGAACCAAACTGAAAGCTTTGCAGAGATTTGTTAGGTACTTTCTTATCAGGGTCAAGAGCAGTACTTTCTACTAGAATATATAAATAATGCATGCCATATAAATAACTTGAAATTTTCTAGTAACCATATTTAAAAGGACAAAGATAACTGGGCATGGTGACACATGCCTGTAACCCCAGATACACAGGAGACTGAGGCAGGAAGATCAGAAGCTCAAGGTCAGCCTGGGCAGCTTAGCAAGACCCTGTCTCAAAATAAAAAATTAAAAAGGGCTGGGGATGTAGTTCAGTGGTAGAACCCACTGGGTTCAATCCTCAGTGCCCCACTCACAAAACAAGACAAAGGCAAAATTGACTTAACAACATATTTTATGTAATCCACCATATTAAGTATTATTTCACACATACTCAATATAAAAATAATTAACATTATATTTTACATTTCTTTTTATACAATGTCTTTTAAACCTGGTGCGTTTTCTATTCACAGTACATTTTCAATTCATACTTTCCACGTTTTAAGCACTTAATAGTCCTACATGACTAGTGACTATCATGTTGGACAAAAAGGTCTACAGTCTCAAGTTAATAAATGACCATTCTACAATTAGCCAACAAACTGGAACTCTAGTTCACCCGTGACATTTTCCCCAGTGATGCCAACTCTAGGCATTTCTCATTTCCCCACACACTCCATGCCCTGCTGTCTCTCCCCACCAACTCTGCTCACTCTGTAAATCGTCCTATTGGAGAGACAGCCACATGGCTGTAGAGAAAATGATGTGTTACTAAACAGCGCCTCCCAACTCCACCTTCAGTGGCCTCATGTTGGTACCTTGAAATGTATCAGGGTGGCAGTACTCACACCATGAGACACACAAACAGTATAAATCAGTCATAAGACACTAAAAATATGTAAGGGCCTGTGTCCTCAGAAATCATTCCAAATGCCGTAAGGACAAGAAAGTCAAACAAACAAACAAATACAATAGTGATCTGGGCGTGGTGGCACATGCCTCTAATCCTAGTATTTGGGAAGCTGTGACAGAAAGATCACAAGTTCAAGGCAAGCCTCGGCAACTTAGCAAGACAAGACCCTGTTTCAAAATAAATTAAAAGGGCTGGGGATGTAGCTCAGTGGTAGAGTGCCCCTGCATTCAACCTCTAGTAACACACACATACACTCTCACACACTCACCCTCACCCTCACGCACACACACAGATGTGTATTAGACAGGGGATGGGGGTTATAGAAAAGGGAGGATAAGCAAATAGTAAGGAAAAATTAGAGGAAAAAGAGGAAGAAATGGAAGGAAAAAGAAAAAAAAAAGAGGATCAAAAGGAGAAAGCAACAAGATAGGAGAGAAAGAATGGGGAACAATCAAAAGGAGAAAATTAGTCTGGAAGGCAAAGAGCAGGAAGGGCCTAGAGCCAGACCTGAGGGAAAATAATGTGAAGGCCAAACAAGAGAGCAGGAGAGGGGAGGGTGGTGAGGAAGAGGGGCATCTGGATTTCTCATCCAGGTGAAGTTAGTTATTCTTACAACTCTGTTAGTGAGTTGCCTGGTGCTGATCTCAGGCAGAGTTAGAGATGAGCCATGTGATAAACATCCTCTCAGACACATCAGCAGGAGGAATTCCCCTGGATTTCCTTGTTTGCCTGCAAACTACATTCCATTGTTTTGACTGACTACAAAGTAATTACACACTGAAATGGGTTTACAAGATATTTTCCAATACATCTAGTGCTCAGCTAGAGCCAGCTTATACCCGATCATGAGAGCCATTTTTTATTTCTCAGTGGTTTTGTGAACCAGTTGTTAAAAACAACCATTACTAAAAATTAAATTATAAACCAGGCATGATGGTGCATGCCTGTAATCCTAGTACTTGGGAGGCTGACACAGAAGGATTTCAGGTTCCAGACCAGCCTCAGCAACTTAGTAAGACCCTGTTTGAAAGCAAAAGGGTGTGTTAGGGTCATATATGGAGCTCTTCATACCTCGGAAGAGCTCAAGGCTGATGTAGTGAAGTCATGCGGACTGTAGTCTCATCAGTAGGTAAATCCAGTGGAATGGATTTATTTTCATGTTAACCTTGGCTGGTGGGAGTGTGGCCTTGGGGATTGTGCTGTGTCTTTGACTCCCCTTCCTTGCTTGCTTCTGGCCTTCATGATGTGAGAGTGAAGGCTTGCACTCTCCCTCTCCCTACTTCCCACCGCCACCAAGCCCTGAGAGCCACAGTCCCCGGCCTCACATGGACTGCACTCCCAAATCCCCAATGAAACCACGAGCAAGTAACTCCTCATTCCTCTAAGTTGTATGGTCTGTTCTTGGATTATAGCAGTGAGAATGCTAAGACAGGGTACATGCCTATAGTCCAATACTTGGGATGCTGAGATAGGAGGATCACAGGTTCAAGGCCAGCCTGGGTAACTTAACAAGAGCCTGTTTCCCCCCCAAAAAAGAGAAGAGCTAGGGGTGCAGATCTAGAAGGCCCCAGGGATCAATCCCCAGGTACACACACTCTCTCTCTCTCTCTCTATCTCTCTCTCTCTCTCACACACACACACACACACACACACACACACACACTCAAGAAATTGAATTATACTGAATTATATCTACTTGCATTTAACTATTTAAAAAAGAGTAGTAAGTGCTCAGAACTCATCACTCCCTGATTATTTTTCTACATACTTATTATTGTTGTCTCTTGAGGCCATTTATGTTTGTCACGTCAGCATGGTGGGAACACTACAATGGGGTATTCATGCACAGCTCTCCTTAACTCCACCTTCAATGATGTTACATTGGCACCTTGAAATTGGCCATGGTGGGAGTATTTACATTAGAGTTTTTGTTTTTAGAAATCTTTGTTAAAGATTTACCAGCCACAGCACTGTATCTGGTGTCATTTATATCTGATTCTTAAAAAGAAGAAGAAAAGAAAGCGTTTCTATAACTTAATGGCCCACTTTTTTTTTAAAATGGCCTACTTTTTTTTTTTCTTTTGCAGTTACTAGGGATTGAACTCAGGGGCATTCTACCTCCAAGTTCCACCCCCAGCCCTATTTTTTATTCTTTATTTTGAAACAGGGTCTCACCAAGTTGTGGAGGGCCTCACCAGGTAGCTGAGGCTGGTTGCAAACCTGGATCCTCTAGTCTCAGCCTCCCAAATGCTGGGATTACAAGCATGCGCCACCATGCCCGGCTAATGGCCCACTTTTTTAAGAGCAATATTTTGACAGGGATTCACATGTACATGTACAGCTCTTTTTTTTTTTTTTTCGGTACTGGGGATTGAACTCAGAGCCATTCTACCCCTGAGCTATATCCCCAGACCTATTTTTTATTCTTTATTTTGAAACAGGGTCTCACTAATTTGCAGAGCTACTCACTAAGTAGCTGAGGCTGACCATGGACCTGCAATCCTCCTGTCTCAGCCTCCCAAGTACTGGGATTACAAGTGTGCACCACTACGCCCAGCTGTACACTAGCTCTTACTTATGGCTAAATTCCTTCTCAGTATTTACATTGTGATGATGTATTTGAGTATCAAGGCAGAGCTAAAAGTTGCATTACACAAATGACTACAGCCCGATTGCATTTCTTGTTTTTTCTCTAGTTATTAATTGCCTTGTTTATTTTCTATATATTTGATACAACTTCCTTACCTTCTCAAACAGCTCTCAAGCTAACTTTTTTTTGTGTGTGTGGTACTGAGGATTGAACTCAGGGGCATTCTACCTCCGAGCTATACCCCCAGCCCTATTTTTTATTCTTTATTTTGAAACCGAGTCTCTCTAAGTTGCGGAGTGCCTCACTAGGTAGCTGAGGCTGGCCGCGAACCCGGATCCTCCGGTCTCAGCCTCCTGAATGCTGGGATTACAAGCGTGCGCCACCACGCCCGGCTCAAGCTAACTTTTTAATACAATCAAACCTATTAAATAAACAACCACCTCCCTTAAGTGACCTTCTGTGACCTAGCTACTCTGGGACTGCTGCAGAGCTGTTGCCTTTGCCCCTGGCTCCTGTGTTATGTCTCCTGAACTCTGGAATGTATAGTGCTTTCTTTCTTGGTTTCTGTCTGTTATAGTGCAAGACATCTTCCAGTCATTCTCTGGGAAAGAGTGCGTTGTGACTAACTAAAGAGGACCATGAACATCATACCTCATATTTGATTGACTCCATATAAAGTTCTAAGTTGCAAATAGTTTTCCCACGTGAGTTAAAGATGCTCTCTTACATTCTAGGTCCTGGTGTTGTGTTGAGAAGTACAATGTTATTTTGGTGTCTGAGCTCTAGGTTTTGTTTGTTTGTTTGTTTTATTTGCTTGTTTGTTTTTCTATGTCCTTGTTGTCCTAAAATGTCAAGAGAATGTGCCTTGGTTTGGGTTTTGTACCATTCAGTGCTGGGCACTGTTAGGAGATTCATGTCCTTGGGTGGAATTTCTATCTTATTTTTTAAATGATATTTTCCCACCATTTTCTCTTCCTTGAACACTTCTTAGGTGGATGTGATGTGGACCTCCCAGACTTAGGCTCTCTCTCTCTCTCTCTTTCTTTTACATTGGCAACTAGTCATTCTGTTCTAATGTTTTAGAAATTCCCTTCACATATTTACCAATTATTTTATTCCTTTGAGGGAGGGTGCTTTCAATTTTTTTAAATTACAAGAAGTTCCTATAACTTCAAATTGCCTTGGAAGAGAAGTAAAAATCCTGGTAGGAGGCCTGCCTGCAACTGTCTCATCAATAGGTAGTTGTCTGGTCTCCTGACTCTCAAAGGCATATTGCTTGGGACCTCGTTGCTTAAATTTGATAATGGGTTTTTATTATGGCCTGTCAGTCACTTGTGTGGAAGTTTACCTGGGAAATCCCAGCAGTGACTGTGTCCTGGTGTGAGGAAGAAGGCAGTGTGAGCTGGTCTGAAGTGACCGGAAAGACAGAAGAGGCAGTCTGGAAAAGGGAATGGGAGAGAGGGCCAGGAAACTCAGCTCTCCTCTGAAACCCACAGGAGGGCTGCTTTCCTGGAGGCATGTGGGTTGGAGACTCAAGTGATTTCACTTAAAAAGAAAAAGAAGTAGTAACCCCAAAACTGAGAAGCCCTGGGGGTGCCTGGGCTCTACTAAGAAGGTGGAATTTTTCATGTTTATTTATTTATTTATTTATTTATTTATTTATTTATTTATTTATTTATTTTTTGCGGTACTGGGGATTGAACTCAGGGGCATTCTACCTCCAAGCTACACCCCCAGCCCTATTTTTTATTCTTTATTTTGAAACCGAGTCTCACTAAGTTGCGGAGAGCCTCACTAGGTAGCTGAGGCTGGCGGCGAACCCGGATCCTCCAGTCTCAGCCTCCCGAATGCTGGGATTACAAGCATGCGCCACCACGCCCGGCTCATGTTTATTTTCTAACTGGGTTCTGTTTTGAGCTATGTTGATTCCAAGACATCAATTGACATCATACTGCTTTTTAAAATTTTATTCTATTAATTCACACACACACATGTAATTTTATCTGTGATATTTACTACCAATTTCCTTCCAATTTCTTATTTCCTCATTTGCCATTTTTAGTTGATTTATTTGTTTGTTCATTGTCTTGATTTTTTTGTGTGTGTATGTGATAGAACCCAGGGGCATTTTGCCTCCAAGCTACATCCCCAGCCTTGTTTGTTTGTTTGTTTGTAAACAGGGTCTCACTAGGTTGCTGAGAGTCTCTCTATGTTGCTGAGGCTATCCTTGAACCCACCATTCCCCTGTCTCAGTCTCCCAAGTATTGGAATTACAGGTGTGTGCCACCATGCCTGGCTTGATTGTTTGATTTAACAGAGCTGCTTCCACTTTTAAGTAGTTAAATTTTGTTTCTTTTCTGATTTTATTTAATCCTAGAAAGTCCAGGACAATCTTGATTGACAAGATCAACAACTTGGCTCAAATTCTATATTTGCTGGCTTAAAATATGGAGCTTAAGAATAATGATGATGAGCCGGGCGTGGTGGCGCACACTTGTAATCCCAGAATTTGGGAGGCTGAGACCGGAGGATCCGGGTTCGCGGCCAGCCTCAGCTACTTAGTGAGGCACTCTGCAACTTAGTGAGACCCAGTTTCAAAATAAAGAATAAAAAATAGGGCTGGGGGTATCGCTCGGAGGTAGAATGCCCCTGAGTTCAACCCCCAGTACCGCAAAAAAAAAAGAATAATGATGATAATGGCATAATAGAATTAATTATTACTATTGTCATGACTAACACTTATTGTGCTATTACTTCATGCCAGGCATTGTGTGTGTGTGTGTGTTACTGAAGATTGAACCCAGGGGTGTTCTCCCTCTGAGCTATACCCCCAGCCACCCGCCCCTCTTTTAAATTTTACTACTGAGGGCCTTATTAAATTGCTGAGGCTGGTCTCAAACCAGCAATCCTCCTGTGTCAGCTTCCAGAATACTGAGATTACAGATGTGTGCCACCACACCTGGTTCCATTTACCCTTAAGAAAGACAGGTGAGGTCTACTCCCTTTTACCTGACTCCTAGGATGAGGGGCCTCAACTGACCCACTTAGAAAGTGTGCTGTGTGAATGTTGTAGTTTGGGAGACATATTGCACCAATTTTTAATTGATACCTAGAAATCTATTAGTCTTGGTTGGCTACTTCAGAATACATTTTATTATTTGTTTGTCTATTTATTTTATTTTATTTTTTGTGGTACTTGGGATTGAATCCAGGAGCTTTCTACCTTCAAACTACACCCCCAGCCTTTTTTATTTTTTAATTTGAAACAAACAGGGTCTCACTAAGTTGCTGAGGGCCTTGCTAAGTTGTTGAGGCTGTCCTCAAACCTTCAATCCTCTGTCTTAGCCTCCCAAGCCTAGGATTATAGATGTGTGCCACCACACCTGGCTAAGGGTACATTTTACCAATAGAGAAATCAAGGCTTACAAAGTATAAGGAACTCATACAAGATAATAATGAAACCAGCATTAAAACCCAGATCTTCTGGCACAGAGCCTGCATATTTATTCACTCAGTTTTACTTCTTCTCATTTACCTGTGAAATCTGTCTTATTTTCATTACTCTATATTTGTCTATACTTTGACCTAAATTCTTCATCTCCCAACTTGGAATTCTTTGGCAGAAGACTCCACCAATACAATTTCAACCTCTTAGCAGCCTCTTTAAAACCACTAATGAGATCAGTTATTTATATATAGGACTGATCTTACTTCTCAAAGTCTTGAGTTTTCTAGATAAACTCTAAATGACTTTTTGCCTCTTTTGGAGATTTTTTTTAGACTTATATGGTGTTACAGTTGACTTGTGTCTCCCAAGTCTTCACATGTTGTGTCTTCACATGTTGAAGTCCTAAACCCCAGTATCTGAGAATGTGACCATTTTGGAAATACGATTGTTGTAGATGCAATTAGTTAAGGTGAAGTCATTAGTGTGAGTCCTTATCCAGTGACATTGGTGTCCTTATGGAAAGGAGAAATCTGGACACAGAGGCAGACAGGCACAAAGGGAAGACAGTGTGAAGGGACACAGGGAAAAAATAGCTAGACACCCATCAAGAAGAGACTAGGAGCCGATCCCTCTCTGTTTTCTTTTCTTTTTTTTTTTTTTTTTTGCGGTACTGGGGATTGAACTCAGGGGCATTCTACCTCTGAGCTATACCCCCAGCCCTATTTTTTATTCTTTATTTTGAAACCGAGTCTCACTAAGTTGCAGAGTGCCTCACTAGGCAGCTGAGGCTGGCCGCGAACCCGGATCCTCCGGTCTCAGCCTCCTGAATGCTGGGATTACAAGCGTGTGCCACCACACCCGGCTCCCTCTCTGTTTTCAAAAGGAGCCAATCCACACCTTGATTTTGGATTCTAGACCCAGAAACATGAAACAATACATTTCAGTTGTTTAGGCCTCTGTTTGTGGTGTTTTGTTTCAGTAGTCCCTGAAATCTAATACACAAGTTCTGGCTGAGCTGTTGAAACTTGATTGTGAAATCTTGAAGTTTGATTCAGGAAGTGCAATCAGCCTAGAGAAAAACAGGAAAATCCAGTTAGAAGAACTATTGCAACTCCGTTACAGAATCTGAGTATTCATATTTTTTAGCATGCATTTCCTGGTTTGAATTTTCTTTCCACCATTATGCTTCATAGAAATTCAAGTGATGGTGTTTACATCCCAAGTTTTAGCTCTTAATCTAATTTAATCACTTGGGTTTTTTTTTTTTAAAGATCTTTGACAATATGGTCTTAATATAACTTTTCACATTTCTAGCCTACCACCATTTTTCATAAACCTCATGGTCCAGTCAAACTGGGACCCCAGTCTCAGAATAGATCTGGGCATCTCTCTTCTGCTCCCTTTTTCTGTCCATACAGAATAGCCTTTCTATTCTGCATTATCACGCACTGAAAAATCCAAAGCTCAGGTCTTCCTTAGGCCCACTGGAAAATCCACCATCCTTAAGAAGACATTTCAGTCAAGTTAGTAGATCTCTGAACTTCCATTGTATATTTGTGCTTCCTTGATATATTTTTATTTTAGTTACTTGGATACATGTAGGGTTCTCGGACTCACTGTAAGTTCCTTGGGGAAAGAAATAATAGTATATGTATGTGTTACTTGGGTCTCCTCCCACTTTCCCCCCCAAAAGTGGAGACTGAGACAAAAGCTTCATGTGCAGGTTATTAGTTTGGAGAAGTAATATCAGGGCTCAAGAGTGAGAGGACTTAAAAGGGTGAAACAAGGAAGCTGAGAAAGCCAACTCAAAATGAACTGCAGAAATGGTTTCCCCACAGGACATGAATGATGGCTAAGTAAAGCTCAATGCAGTTGAGGAACAGTGTAGACTATGCCTCATTTTTTAAAGCCAAGAATGTAAGTGTATTCATCCAATGGCTCCCACTCTGTGGTGGTTGAGAATGCTTTCAGATGATGTGTTACATTTACAAGTCTGCACACATGTCAGAATGATGGGACAGGATTCCACGACCATCTCATGCAGCAGTATTAGTGAAGCCATGGTGCATAAAGTGAGGGAGACATGGTGCCATTGTGACAAGATGCTGTCAGGCTGCATGTTCTCAGAGCTGGCTGCCAGAGTAAAAAGGTAGACAAAAGGATATGTGATAAATATGAAACATCTATGACATAGCCCACTCCTTGCACTGCCTCAGTCTGCTCATGCTCTATATAACAGCTCCCTGTCTTAGTCAACATTTTCACTGATATAATCCAAAATGACTGACCACACAACTTAGAAGGAACATTGATTTGCTCACAATTTTTGGAGGCTTAGAGGTTCAGTCCATGTCAGGAGGGTGTATAGAGCTCAGTGCAGGGCAGCAGGAAGCAGAGAGGGGGAAAGTGCAAGGTCTTGCTCTCAAATCATGGAGGTCAGAAGCAGAGAGAAAGCAGGGAGAGGAGTGACTTTATGTAATCCCCAAGGCCACACTCCCAGGGACCCTTGGGACCCTTCCTTAGCAACCAATCCCTGCTTCCAACATTGCTACCTTGTTTCCGTGAGGGCTAGGGGGGCATTCTAAATCCAAACCATTACACTCCCCAAAGAGAAGGGTGCTAAGTATAGATGCACTACATCTCAACAATGTTCTTCATGCTGGCCAAAGCAAAAGGCTTCTGTGTACGTCAGTTTGTATAGCTAGAATCTCAGCAAGATCTCCAACAACAGTAAACCAGACTCAAAACTTGCATTTGGAATGAGGTAGAACACTCTCTTGGTTTGGGTTCCCCCAGGAGCAGACCCTGAGTCAAGGATCTAACTGCAAAAAGGTTATTTAAAAGTGAGCCAGGAGACACCCATCAAGGAATAAGTAAATGAGAAACGAGATGTGGAGAAAGCCAATAAAGAACACACTCTATCAAGGCATTTGTACTGTGGACAGCCAGAAATTAATCCCACTTGGGGAACTCAGGGAAAGTGTAAAGTGCACACCAGATTTATTTCAGAAAGCCAAGAGTCATATGTTTTTTTTCTCATATGTGGACACTAGAGAGAAAATAGGTAATAAAAGGGACTTCAGATAAAAGAGGAGAGAGATCAATAGAATAGTGGAAGAGGGTTGGGGAGGGAGTAGGGAGAGGTAAAAGAGGAAGGAAACAGTTAAATAATGTTAGGTCATATATGAAGGTATCATGATCCATCTCATTAACATGTAAGGGGGAGATGCAGGGGGAAACACACCAAGCGCTGTGTGCATGTATGTTTGTATCACTTTGAATTTCACTGTGGTGTAGAATCAATGACAATGCAGCAATGAAAATACAAAAATTAAAAAGGGGCAAAAATAAAATAAAAATAATGAAAAAAAATGAGTGAGAAAGTTGGAATGGTCATCCACCCATTCTCTTTCTGGCATTGGTTGAAGGCTGCATCTAAGAACTCTACAGCATTTCTGAATTGCCCTTTGTGTGGGTCTAGTGGTCAGGGGAAAAAAGCCTCAGGCATAGGGTCTCCAGCATTAGCAATGAGCAGCCTTACACCAGGCGTGGTGGCGCACGCTTGTAATCCCAGCATTTGGGAGGCTGAGACTGGAGGATCCCGGTTCGTGGCCAGCCTCAGATACCTAGTGAGGCACTCTGCAACTTGGTGAGACCCTATTTCAAAATAAAGAATAAAAAATAGGGCTGGGGGTATAGCTCGGAGGTAGAATGCCCCTGAGTTCAATCCCCAGTACCAAAAAAAAAAAAAAAAAGCAATGAGCAGCCTTAAACACAAAGATGAAAATGCAGAGTAGAAATGCAGAAATGCAAACAGATGTAGAAATCTTCTGTAGTAACCCAGCTATAGGCATGTAAGTCATGGAGCTTTCCAATATTGACCTGGGCACACAGAAATGCACCCAAACAAGCGCATCCCTCAATTTCATGTTAAGTTCAATGAATGCAGTTGTAACAAAGAAACAGATGAAAGAAACTTAAATCAAAATTATATCATATCATTTATTTTTATTATCATGTATAAATGGTGAACTGGGACCTGAAAGTACACATCATAAAATCAAAGTCATGTTTAGATTCATGCTTATACAAAATGAAGTCATTTTTGGACATCCCAAAGCAGCAATATTGACAAGAAAAGTATCTGTAGCTCTGTGTGGGATTTATTTATTTTGCATGGTCTATCAACTTAATATTAATGGCTGATCTTAGGTTAGCCCAAAAGAGTCTGTGTTTGCTCTTCTCCTTGGGCCATTCCAAGTAAGTCCTCCGTGTCATAAGACTTTTTAGCTTGTGGTAGCTGCTAGGAATGGAGTACTGTGGGATTGGTTCCAGCAAGACCAGGATTAGGTTATCAAAAGCTTCATGGAAGAGATTGTGGTGGGCAAAGTAGAGTTCGTAATGGCACCACTCGCTCTGGACGAAGTTGGGGGACAGAACAAAGATGCTCTTGTAGCTCTTCTCGATGCAGTTTATGATGTTTTCCACAATGCTCCTGCCAGGAACAAAGTTTCTCTCATGGAGGCAAATCCGTATGTCTTCTTTCTCTAGGTTGGGTAGCAATTCATTCTTTACCCAGGATGAATCATGCCCACTGTATGAGATAAAAGCATGGAACTGGAGAGTTCTTTGGAGCTCCTCTAAGGGGATGTTCCTAGCCCTGCGCCGGGTCTGGGTCCACTGACACACCATCCTGAGGTACCAGGGCAGATCCAAGTAGATGCAGAGGAAGGTCACAGTAGCGACCAACACCAGCATGGTGGCCCCAATGGTGACAATCAGCAGAGCTGTGCTGCAGGATAATGGAGACACGTGGAAGTCCTTCAGGAGGGTCCCCTTATAGCTGTCTGGGTAGTCACACTCATAAGAATCAGGCCAGCCTTCTACCACATCACTTGATAGTTGACCTATATTTTTGATGAATTCTCTTAGCTCACATGTACACTGGAATGGATTGCTTCCTGCTTTGATTGACCGAGTCTTCTGGCAGCTCTGGAAGAAATCATCTGATGGGTAGGAAACTAAATTGTGGTCAATGGTCAGTACAGAAAGGCTGGGGAAGGTCCCACATCCAGGAAGATCTGTTAAAGCGTTGAATGCAACATTGAGTTCCTGTAGAGCTTCCAGATGGATGACATCTTTAGGGATGTTTGTTATTCTATTATTGTGAAGATCAAGTACCTTGACCTTGGGAGGTAAACACCTGAAAACAGAGTCAGTAAGTACATTGGAGGACATATTTAAACTTAATAAACTTTTAGTCCAGGTACAATTTTTTTCCTCTTCATCATACCACAAAGAATTCTGGCTAACATCCAACTGTTGTAGAGACTTCAAGTTCTTGGTCATAGAAATTATATTTGCAAGTTCTTTTAACTGATTCATTTGTAAGCTAAGTGTTCTCAACTTAGTTAAGGTACTACAATTTTTAAAAACCATATCTGTTAAGAGATTATTAGAAAAATCCAAATACAGAAATGGGCTAATTTGGGATGGGCAAAGCATGTGGAGCATGCGTGTACCAGACACTGTGAAGTTTTTGATGTTCATATTGGAAAAGATCCTGTAGATATTACTTTGTGGAAAATTGAAGACGTCACTGACAACGTGGCATATGGACAAGGCCTTCAGGGAAGTGTGGGAATAATTAAAATCTAGAGAACCAAGTATACCTTGCAGATTCACATTTGAAATTGAGAAATACTCTATGTTGGTAGGCCAAACCAACTGGAGGATATACATGAAAGAACTCCAAGTTGTTTCAACGTTGTTTAAGGTGAGACTCAATAGCCTTGGATTCTTTTGAAGTTTTGACAATACTCTTAGGAAATAAAAACATCCGTAATTGCCTCGCACACATTTGATATTAGACAGTTCCAAATGTACGGCAGGGCTGAGGGACACATCCAAAATAAAATGGAATTCCTTTTTTGTGGGGAAAACAATTTGCAGACTCTGTGTGTTAAAGTTTCGAAGACTCTCAGGGTCTTCTTTTTCCCCATAAGTGTCTCCTAAAACCAGCAAAACCTTGCTGATATTCAGATGAGCAATAGGCTGCACACTAGCTTTTTGTAACCGTGTAGCACTCAACCCCAGAAATTTTAGTCGAGACATATTTCCAAACTCTTTGCATATGGGCAGGGCATGAAATGCATTGAAGGAGAGGTCTAAGTGCTTGAAATTCACTGTAGGATGGCAAGAAATTGTCCCCAACTTGTTGTGGGATAAATCCAAGTACTCCAGTTCCTGGTTGAATTTGAAAACACTGATATCAAGGTACTGAATTCTGTTGTGAGAAATTATCAATGTCCTCAGCTTTGATAATGACAGGATGTCAGAAGTCTGAAGTTCAGATATATAGTTTTGTGATACATCTAGGGTTGTTGTTTCTGGATATATATCCTTGGGAATATGGGTAAGGTTGCTTTTTGAACGGTCAACTAAAAATTCACTCTCGTCAGATAATTGGATTTTGATCTCAAGTATGAACACAGATATGACAAGGAAATGGAAGATGCTAGAATTCGTTTTAGTCATTTTGTAATGCTAGACATTCCAAAGATAGCTGCTACTCTTTAGAGCATCTTGACATAGATATAGATCCTAGAAAAAAAAATCACATTCAATGATTATATTAAGTTAGGTGTGGCTATGACATTAAACATTTTTTGTTAGAGACTCATGAAATAAAGGCTATATTTTTTTTTTTTTTTTTTTTTTTTTTTTTTTGCGGTACTGGGGATTGAACTCAGGGGCATTCTACCTCCGAGCTATACCCCCAGCCCTATTTTTTATTCTTTATTTTGAAACCGAGTCTCACTAAGTTGCGGAGTGCCTCACTAGGTAGCTGAGGCTGGCCGCGAACCCGGATCCTCCGGTCTCAGCCTCCCGAATG
>PVLC010010526.1:0-14596 GCA_004027655.1 Graphiurus murinus | reverse complement strand
TATATTCTTTATTCAACCGAAAGCCAAGAATGTGCGCGCGCGCGAGCACACACACACACACACACACACACACACACACACACAGTGATAGATGATTATATAAACTCTAATCAGGCAACTTTTGGTATGTATGGGGCAATGGGTTGAAGGGTGGTTCCCCCTTAAAGATATGTCTATCTCCTAACCATGTCCTAATCCCCAGAAACTGTGAGTGTTACCTTATTTAGAAAAAAGGTCTTCCTAGAGATAAAATTAAGTATCCCAAGATAGGAGACCATCCTAGATTTTCCAGGTGACCCCTAAATCCAATGGCCAGTGGCCCTATAAGAAAAAGGCAGAGAGATATTTGACAGAAGCAGGAAAGGAGATGGCAGGGACACCGAAGAGAAGGCATGTGAAGACAGAGGCACCAGAGTGATGTAGCCACAGGCAAGGAATGCCAGTGGCCACCAGGAGCTGGAGAAATCACAGTCCTGTGACATCTTGATTTTGTATGTTTGGCCTCCAGAACTATGAGAGAATAAATTCTGTTGTTTTAAGTCACCAGGTTTATGGCAATTTGTTACAGCAGCTATAGGAATCTAACAGATGGTACATGGAAATTCCTCTGGCCCCAACCCTCCCAAGCTCATTAGAACCCAGGCTAAGATTCTTTCATCCTTTCACAGGGAAGGGTCATGTCTCCCCAGGACTTTGTGGAGAGGTCTTGCACGTGGTTGAACTGGACTATTCTTGCATTACCTTCTATCACCTATGCATGGTTTAGGCTAACTTTCGTCTTAATCAAAAGCTAATTAGAAGCCAGGCATGGTGGCGCACGCTTATAATCCCAGCATTTGGGAGGCTGAGACTGGAGGATCTGGGTTCACGGCCAGCCTCAGCTACCTAGTGAGGCCTTCCGCAACTTAGTGAGACCCTGTTTCAAAATAATGAATAAAAAACATAGGGCTGGGGGTATAGCTCGGAGGTAGAATGCCCGTGAGTTCAATCCCCAGTACTGAAAAAAAAAAAAAGCTAATTAAATCATGATAAAGGTCTTTTAGAAGATCCATTCAGTCATCCATTTGTTTATTTAACCAGTACTTATTGATAACCTACCGGTCATGCTTTAGGAACTGGATACAGAACAGGGAACAAGACAAAGCCCTATTTCTCAAGGAGCTGATTATCTAGTTGGGAGACAAAAAGGATAAACTTAATTCTATGTACTTAGAAAAATGAAGCAGTGTAAATTGTAGGTATGAGATGGTGCTTGGTGGTAGCTAATAGCAGCTGATTCACTGGAGAAGGCTTTTTTGTTTTGTTTTGTTTTGTGGTACTGGGGATTGAACCCAGGGGCATTCTGTCTTCGAGATACACCCCTGGTCCTTTAAAAAAATTTTTTTTAAGTTTTGAATAAATGGTTTCTCTAAGATGATGAGGCTGGCCTCAAATCTGTGATCCTCCTGTTTCAGCCTCCCAAATACTGGGATTACAGGTGTATGCTACCACATCTGGCTTGGTGAAGGCCCATTTGAGAAGATGACACTGGGACAGAAATTAGAATGAAGTGAACAAGTCACCTGGGGGAAGAACATTTCTGGCCAAGGAAAAGGCGAATACAAAGGTCCTGAGGTGCAACTGAGGTTGGCTTGTCTGAGAAACAGTGAGGAGGTCAACGTTAGCATGGGAGAGGGAAGATGAGAGGAGTTCCAGCCAAGACCACACGGAGTCTTGTAGGTTATTGCAAGGAGTTGAGTCACTAGCCCAAGAGTGATGACGGTTGGGGAGCCCCAGAGGGTTTCAAGGATGGGAGTTGCTTAATTGTTTCTTCCTCTCTTATTTGGAAAACATTTTCCCACTTTTTCATCAAGTATGTGTTTCCCCCTAGGAAGTGCTAGACATTGCTCTGGGTTGTGCCTATTGCTCTAGTTATCAACCCACACTAGCTCAGATGGAACTTTGTCATCACTATTCCAGCAGCGCATGGCACCAGAAGGAGTTGTTTGGAGATGAAATGTAAGAGTGATACACATCTCCCCCCCACAGCCCTTTTCAGCTGGGGCTGTACAGCTATTCAGCTCTCTCAAGGAACTTATTCAAAACCCCCTAGAACAGCATTAGATAAGCAAGCCGTCAGTACCAACAAAATGTCAAATTCTTCCCATTTCTCAGCTGACACAGGACTTAAATAATTCAACTCCTAGAAACAACCCTGTGTTACAAAAGTCCCCCAAGTTAGATACACAAACTTCTCTAATTTTTAGAGCTTTCCTTGGACTTACCTTTTTGTAGGGTGACTTAACTATCTTGATTTTTTTTTCTAACATGGAAGAAGGACTTGTTACCTCCCCTGGCCCTGAAAAAGCTGCATTTATGAAGACTCTAAGCAAGGAAGATGACAGAAACATTAACATTTATGTTAAAAGTAAAAGTAGTCTCTTTATGGCATGGATTGTATTTGGTGGAAAGACACAGAATTTTCCAATTATTCCTTTCCAGCTTCCTGAAGAGATACTCACACAAGGTGCAGAACCTAAATGGGTGTTATAGGCTGAAGGATTGTGTCCCCTAGAAGTTAGATGTTGAAATTCTAACCCTCAGTGTGATAGTTATAGGAAGAGGGAGCTGTTGAGAAGTAATTAGGTCATAAGAGAGGGGGTCTCGCGAACAGGCTATTGCCCTTATAAAAGGGACCTCGTAAAGCCTCTGGTTCTTTCCTCCATGTGAGGATTCAAGTTGGCCAGATGCAGTTCAAAAGCCAGCCCTCACCAGAACCCAACCCTATGGCATTCTGATCTTGGACTTCCAGGTACCAGAACTGTGAAAATAAATTTCTCTTGTTTATAAACCACCCAGTTCATGGCACTTGTTATGGCAACCCAAACTAATTAAGACAGTGAGAATCTAAATAATACCTGTAACTGCCTGGGCCAGTGCCTAATATCTCAGAACAGAACTATATGGTACAAGCTGAGTCAAAATAAAAGTAGATGAGCTTAAGGCTCAAGTGGGATTTCCTACTCATGCCCATGTCTGAATCCAAATCAGAGAATCCTTACACTTTCTCAACAACCTCAGAGTCCAGGAAGCAGTGAGCAGTGTTGTCAGACATGAGACCAGGGCAGACAGGAGCCCACACGAGGACACAAGTGCTCAGCATGCAGGAAGCCCACCATGAGCAACACACAACTGTGCTTTAACAACAACCACCACCAAAGACTTAAATGCCTGTCCCCAGGCATTTAGTAAACGCACACCTTCAGTTTTATATCTAGCTAAACTAACTGACTCAAATTGCTTCAAATATCTTTATATCTAGCTAATTAATTGACTCAAATGCCCACTCCCCATTTTTCCTTTTCACTTAAAGTCATTAATCTGAAGAACTCAATTTATGAAATAATTTTTAACTTCTGTAGTTAAGAAGTCAAAGCATTGTACACACAAAGAGACTAACTATTTTTAGGTATTTATAGAACCTGTAAATTTTATATACCAAACTTGCTAAACTCAATGAAAATCAATGTCTCTGTTCCCCAGACTAAACAAAGTATTTTTTTGGTCAGTCTTAATGACAGTCACAGTACCTCATCTATAGTATAACCTCAAAACAATTTTACTACAAAGTAAAACAATTATTTGCTAAATTGAACAGTAATAAGATGGTTTAATTTAAAAGCATAGAAGCCAGCCAGGTGTGGTGGTGCACACCTGTAATCCCAGTACTCTGGAGCCTGACACAGGAGGATCACAGGTTCGAGGATAGGCTTAGCAACTTAGTGAGACTTTGTTTCCAAAGAAAAAATAAAATAAGACTGGGAATGTAGCTCAGAAGTAGAATGCCCCTTGGTTCAATCCCTAGCAACACACACACACACACACACACACACACACACACAAAACCTTCAGGAATGCTTATGTTGTTTTTTGTCATTTTGATAGGTGTAGCCTCACATCATATGATACAAGAAGCAATGCATTTGAATCACCTTTGTTCAGAGACTTTGGAGGCATCAAATCGGTGTTTAACTGGTCTTCATGGATAGTACCCATTTCATCAATCTGGCCCATTAAGTTCAGTCCTGCAAATATTTATTAAGAGTCTTTTCAAAGCTGGTTGTGGTGGCTCTCAGTATAATCCCAGTACTTGTGAGGTTGAGACAAGAGGATCACAGGTTCAAGCAGCTTAGTGAGACACTGTTTTGAAAAACAAAAAAGTCTGGGGGTGTATCTTGGAGGTAGAAGGCCCCTGGGGTCAATCCCCAATACTACAAAAAAGGAAAAAACAAAAAACAAAACAAATCTTCTCTCTGGGCGTGATGTCATGCACCTGTAATCCCAGTACTTGGGAGGCTGAGACAGGAGGATCAAAGCCTCAAAGCCAGCCATAGCAACTTAGTGAGACCCTCAGAAATTCAGTGAGACCCTGTTTTGAAATAAAAAGGTCTGAGAGTATAACTCAGAGGTAGAATGTCTCTGGGTTTAATCCCCAGTACCAAAAAGTAAATAAATAAAAATAAAACTGCTTTACTAAAAAAAAAAAAAAAAAATTAAAAAAGGAGAGTCTTCTCTGCACCAGGCCAATAGCTATTAACCCCAGGTCAAAAGGACTGGATAAGCACCAGAGGTTTTCTGCTTGGTTTCCTCTGTGGTTTCGTGAACTTTTGTTTTTTTGTTTTAAAGATGCATTCATGCCTTTTGATCAAACTGAATGTGGCCTTGGAAACATTTTCCAAACCTACAATTCCACCTGACTTCTAGCTCCCTAGAATAGTTTCAGTGGTCTGAGAAGACAGAAGAGAATACCTAGTAGGAAGGACCAGAGTAAAAACTAAACTGCCCATTAACACCAAGAGTTGTACTGCAGCACTACCCCAGGAGGAATGGATTTATACCCTGTATTAGTCCATTGTTCACTAGCATAATGAGATAGCTAAGGTAGGCTACTTCAAAAAGAAAACAGGTTCATTTTGGCTCACAGCTCTGGTCTGAGGTTGCAGGGCCACATCTGGTGATGTTCTTCTGGATAACAGAAATCCAAAGTGTTCAGGGCACCACATGGCAAGAGACATGTGTGTGCCCTTTCTGGTCTCTCTCCCTCTTCTAATAAAGCCACCGGTAGTCAATCATGGGGTCCCACCTTATGACTTTGTTTAATCCTAATCACTTCCCAAAGGCCCCATAGTCAAATTGAGTCCCCCCTCCCCTTACTACCTCCCAATGGGGATTGAATTCCAGCATGTGAACCCCAGCGGGACACACTCAGACTATATCAAAACCGCAGCACATCCCATTTTCCTGAGCATTTTCATTGCAAAGAATATGGAGAGAGGGGAGACAAGACAAAGAGTAATATCATCCAAAAAAACAATAGACAAACCAACCAGTAGCTCTGAAGGAAATTATCTATGACTCAAATATTTATCTTCCTACTCAAAAATATCTCTTGAAAGCAAATCACACATGAAGTGCCATTCAGGAAAAACAAAACAAAGGAAAAAAATGCATTCTCTGATTTAAGACTAGAAGCTGATAAGCAAGTGCTATTTCCAACCATACAGTAAGTACATATCAGAAATGTAACCCACTTAGAAAAAGACCCAGGACTTAGTCATAGAGACTTTTGTGATTTCCATACCCAACAGCTAGCTATCCAATTATTTTCTTTTATAGAATAAAATGAGTTGTTGCTTACCAGGACAACCTGCCTCTCTGTTCTGTTGAGCAGTCTGTAAGAAATTCAAGTACTTCCTTGGACTTTGTTTCATTGGTAATGAACAAACTTTAGTGTTTAAAAAAAAAGAGAAAGAAAAAGAAAAGAAAAAAGCTCTCTTACACCCTCTACTGAATTCCACCAGGATTACACAACATAGTAAGTGTACACTTATTTTCTCCTATTCGTAAATAGAACGGGGTCTGTGGGCTAATTGCTAGACCTGTGCTGAAATAGAATCATACCCGTATGGTTCTGTATCTCACTACAGCCAGCTCACTGTTGTCTACACTAATGAGATGTAGTGGTGGTGGTGTTAACAATTCATAGCTCATTATTGGCTTACTGCAGTAGTGGTGCTGACACGTGGGTCTGGGTGGGTGTCTGTTGCTTTGCTTTTCTGGCTTTCCAATGAATCCTGTGTCTTAGTGACTGATGAGACAGAAACCACCAAGGGCAGGTGCACTCCTGGGCTTTAACAGTCACTGAAACAGCAAAATCCCAGGGACCTTGTCATGGTCAGATGAAGCGTGTCCCCTGAAGGGCTCATGTATCAATGTTCAGAGCTGATGCCATTTAGTCCTGAGGGTTGTAATCTCATCAGTGGATAAATCCATTGTAGTGGATTCACTGGGCAGCAACCTAGGCAGGTGGGTGTGGCTGGAGAAGGTGGGTCCCTGGGGTGTGGCCTCAGGGACTGTGCTTTTGTCTCTGAATCCTCTTGCTTGTTTGCTCTGTTTCCAGTCTCCATGATGTGAGAGCAGACCGAGCCCCCGCTCTCCTTTTCTCTGCTTCCCAGCACCATGCCCTGAACTCCAAAGACCCCAGCCTCACATGGACCAAGCCCCCCAATCTCCAAAATCTGTGAGCCAAGAAGTCTTTCCTCCTCTAAGTTGTGTGGTCAGTTGTTTTGGATTTCATCAGAAAGAATGTTGACTGAGACAGCCCTTAACTTGTTAACTGCCACGATCTGAGCGTTCCTCTACTCCCACCCCTGTGTTCTCTTAACAGCTACAGTCGCTCATCCTTGTCACAAGGAGAGATGTTTATACAAGGATGAGGCATCTACATGAGAAACTTGCATTGGGTTCCAGGCTGCCGATTGACCTGGCCTCCTCCAGAAGTTAAAGTGCCCTCACAGGAAAAGAAAAACGCTGCCTTTTAGAACATACCTAACTCCAGTCAATAATCCAGAACTCCAGCCCACCCATACCACCCTTTCACATAGATAAAACCAGCTCTATCCCTTGTCCTGAGAGCCAGCCAGACACTCTCGGTCGCTACTGTGCCTTCCTTCTGCTCCAGCGGGAAGTCCCCATGAAAAGTTTTGTTCCTGTCACAGTCATACCTCTGATTCTTCTGATGGAGAGCACAAGGATCCACTGGGCCTGTGTCAACTGAAAGTGGAAAGAGGGTGGGATCAAGAGCAAAGTTTTGCCAATATCCATCTGTTATGGTTTGGATATAGACTGTCCCCTGGAAAAGCCCATGTTTCAGCAATGCAAAAAAAAAAAAAAAAATGTTCAGAAGTGAAATAATTGATTCACAAGGGTTCTAACCTCATCAGTGAATAAATCCATTGGTGGATTGATAATTTGAATGGACTTACTAGGTGGCGATTTAGGCAGGTAGGGCAGGAGGAGGTAGGTCATTCAGGATGTGGTCATGGGGACTGTTTGTCCCTTGTCCACCCCCCCCCCCCCGCTCTCTTTCTCTGCTTTCCACCTCCATGATGTGAGAGCATAAACCACGGCAGCAGAGGTGGCAGGATACATAGAGGGAGGCTGCTCTGTGCACCCTACCTCCGCCACCACTGCCATCTATGCTTCGGAGCCGGTCCTATGGACTGAGACCTTGGAAATTGTGAGCCCTGATAAATATTTTGTCCCCTAAGTTTTGTGTGTCAGTGTTGAGATCACAGCAGTAAGGATCCTGACAAAAACGATATCCATAGAGCTGGGCATGGTGGCACACACTTGTAATCCCAGTACTTGGGAGGCTGAGACAGGAGGCTCGCAGGTTCGCCGCCAGCCTCAGCTACTTTGTGAGGCCCTCTGCAACTTAGTGAGACCCTGTTTCAAAATAAAGGGTAAAAAATAGGGGTATAGCTCAGAGGCAGAATGCCCCTGAGTCCAATATCCAGTATGAAAGGAAGGGATGGAGGGAGGGAGGGAGGGAGGAAGGAATTAGGGAAGGAAGGAAGGAAGGAAGGAAGGAAGGAAGGAAGGAAATTCATAGAGAGGGAAGATCATTCACATGCTAGTTATAGGATGGGTCTAATTGTGTCTTTTCTGACCAACAGGTGTCTAGATCTAATTTGCTGCCAATGTTTTTTTTCCATTGACATTTAACAACTTTCTTCAAAATATGATTTTTAACACTGAAAGAAAAAACATGCTAAGACTCTCTTCTAAGATAAGATCCAAGATAAAGCCTTTGGGTTGTTTGTGCTCAGCAAGCTCAAGGAAGCCTTGTCCTGACAGCTTCACTCTTGTCTTTCAAACCAAAAACAACAAAAACGATAAAACAACAAGTGGGCGAATAAAGGTAAGGCATGCCAGCTGTCTGCCTCTGAACTTGTCCCCAGCCTAGTATTACATGGTGTCCAGCCACAGTCTAGATGTAGGGATGACAAAATTCCTCTGATCTCCCTTCGCAAATCTTTCCTGTGCTCAGCTCTTCTACCATCCAGTGAACAGGATTTGCCTCCCTACAGCAAGAACCTTGGGTTTTGGGATTCTCTTTTTCTCCTCCGTCTCTGCTTCTCAAGTACTAGGATTACAGGTGTGCACCATCACATCTGGCTGATGGAGTCATAATTTAATGGGTCACTGGGAGGTGGTGGAAACTCAGGAGTGGGGCCCACATGGAGGAAGTAGGTCCTTGAGAACATGCCCACTAAGGATTTAATTTGTGCCCAGGCCACTCCTCTCTCTCTCTCTCTCTTTGCTTCCCTGCCACCAGGAGACGAGCAGCTCTGCTCCATCACATGCTCCCTGTAATGATGCTCTGCCTCACCCCAGGCCTAGAAACAATGGAGCCAAGTGACCATGGACTGACCTCTACAACCAAGAGCCAAAATATTTTCTCTTTTAAAGTTGTTCACATCAGGCATTTTGTCACAGCAACTAACATCACACATTCTGCACTTGATCAAGTATTTCTTGATGCTATTGTAAATGCTGTGGTTTTCTGAGTCTCATTTTTGGTTGGTTCATTACTGCAATATAGAACTATCATTGATTTGTGTATATTGATAGCATATCTTGCAACTTTGCTGAACTTGCTTACTAGTTCTAATCATTTGTTAGTGGAATTATGGACTAAAAGTGTATCTACCTGGAATTCATGTGGTAAAAACCTAACCCCCAGTGTGATGATACTAGAAGGTGAATCCTTGCGGAGGTGATTGGCTCAAGAGGGTGGAGGCCTCGTGAATGGGACTAGTGCTGTTATAAAAGAGACCAGAGAGAGCTGTCTATGCCCCCTTCTGCCATGTGAGGATTCAAGAAAAAGACAGCAGTCTGTGCCTGGGAGAGCCCTCAGCAGAACCCAGCCTTGGGGGCACTCTTATCTCAGACCCATAGCCCACAGAACTCTGAGAAATACTTTTCTGTGGTTAATAAATCATCCAGCCTCACATATGTCATTATCAATTTGTACCTTAGGAAGATGTCTGCTTACAATGCACGAATAAAAAAAAAAAAAAAAAGTCATCCAGCCTATGGTGCTATGCTCTGGTACCCCAGACTAACAAAACAAGTGAATTCCCAAGTACTTTCCATAAACAAGACCTGTCGTCCACAAACAGAGGCCGTTTTACTTCTTTCCTATACATATTCTTCATTAACTAATTTTTTTTCTGGTACTTCTACCACAATGTTAAGTAGAAGTGGTGAAAGCAGACATCCTTGTCTTGTTCCTGATGGTAAGGGGACAGTTTTAAGCATTTCACCCTTAAGTATAATACTAGCTGTGAGTTTTCCACAGATACTTTTTATCAGATTGAGAAATTCTCTTGTATTCCTAGTTTGCTGAGTGTTGGGGGCCATCCATAGGTGTGGATTGAGATGAGGTCGCGAGATACACTCACACAGCCCGCAGTGTGGAAGCGCATCTGTTTATTCCAAATAGTAGCCGTTTCTTATACTATCTTTTACAATGAGGCATATAGAACAGGAATTTTGTTTTAATTTTTATTATTCAGCATGGATTTTTTTTATACATTTCTTGAGTACAACAGGGTTACGTATACATTTACGACATATCAATCATTGTCAGAACACAAATAGCACCACTTCTTCGTTTTCCACGTATAGCCCACATTCTTAACATAGCCAGAACAGGAATTTTTACAGACTTTTTTTCCTAAAAGTTAAGTAGGTACATCTTTAACTAGAAAAGCCATTTCCCATGGTATTTGATGGGATTAAGAAAACAGCAAAGGTTATAGAATACAATACGTATATAAAAATTCTTTTAGTACAAAAACAGTGTTAAAGGTTAACGACAGAGTGTCTATTCATTAGTTTAAATCTTCACTATTTATTTTAGCTCCTGTAAGCAGTGTTCTTATCTTATTCTCAGGCAACTAGAGTTAGTTAATGTGTGGTAGAGTTTCAGAGAGACCAGAAGGGGGGAAGTGGGCAAACTCTCTGTCTTAAATCTTTCTTTACTCACAGATAAAATAGTAGTCCTGAGTTTCTTTGGTTTAACTATATTGTTTCTAACCTGTGCTGGTAGTAACTAAGTTTGCAAAGTCCATTTCCTGATGTTTGTAAAAGGTTAATGAATATCTCTGAGGCACTGCTTTTTCAGCTAATATTGAGGAATCATTATCCGTCCAGCCATCTTGTGTTACAATTAATGTGAAAGCAAAACCCAAAGCACCCCAAATTTCCAGAATATAATAACGCAAAGTGGGAAATGCCACATGTTCCCTCCTTTGGAATCATTTGCCTTGCAGGACTCCAGTGGACTGAGCCCTTGCTCAAGGCTCAGCTATTAAGGTGTCGTGGCAGTTGAGTATTTTTGTTGCCATAGTCTTAGGACAGAGGCCAACTCCAGGGGTCTTAACAAACTAACTCCAAGAATCTTCTCCAAAAACCCAAGAGAAAAGGTCCTGGAGAGAATCAGGAAAAGAACTTGAATCAATATGTGTTCGTATTGGGAAGGCAAAGTGAGCCCCAGCATCTTGGCCTTGTCTTCAGGGTGCTGCCAGGAACTGTAGGCTTAAGTAGAGGAAGAACTGGGCAGGGGTGAGAGACAGAGTAATTAACTGGTCTTGGCCACACTATGGTCTGGTTGGCTATGATTTCAGTTCTGGTATGGGGTGGCTCTGAAGAAGTCTTTATCATTGCAGGGGCAATTTCCACTTGCTGCTTAGGATGTTTATCTATTAGAGTTATGATCCTCCAAAGGAGTGATTCTGTTCCTATTATTTGGTGGCTCCCGCTTAGGGGACAGTCCTGCTGTGAGGTGGTGTGTCTACTTCCAGCTATTCCTGGAAAGTGCAGGACAATACATGAAGATTTCTGAGTGCCACTCTAGGGGCCTGGAACAGGAGGCTTCAAATCTTGCCTCAGTCTTGAAGGGAGATGAGGTAGATTAGGTAAATTTAGGGTTAATAAACCTCGTATTGCCAGTTTTTAGATAAGCACTTCTTAAATGATTAACATGAGATTCCAGTCCAACATCCGGCAAATTCATTGCTTTGGGCCTCTGGCTAGCGTGTCAGGTGTCAAGGAAGGGGAGGGCACAGTAGAGCAAAACTGCTCACTTCCTGAGCCAAACAACAAAAGAGAGAAAGAAGAGGCTGGGGTCTCACAATCCCCTTCAAGGGCACACTCCCAATGACCTAAGGGCCTTCCTCAAGACCCCACCTCCTAAAGATCCACAGCACACTGAGGAACAAGTCTGTAGCTCACGGACCTTCACAGGACACTACCCGTATCAAACCACAGCACCTTCCTTTTCTCCCTATGGTGTCCATTGCAATCCCACAATTCCTCTCACCCACTGGGACCTTGAACCTCAAACTGTGCCCTGGAAAGCTTGCTGGCAATGAGAGGGGACAACATTTGGCCATTTACCTTTCAATTCTCCCTTAAGTATCTAAAATTTCCCTGTTAAATTTTTGAAATTGTCACTAGAATATGAACACCTGAGTAAACCTTAGATCAAGCAAGCCATTCGCAACTACTTGTCTGGGGTTGGAAGTAGGTGTTTGCTCTTTTAGTTCCACAAAACGTCAATCAATGAGCACCTTTAAACTCTTGGTCTGAATTTTCACTATTGTCTTAGGATAAATTTTGTGGGAGGCTGTTCTAAGTCTAAAAGGTATTAGTTAAAAGATCCATGAGCCTCTTGCTTTCTTTGGCAGAAGGCTGCCTTTCTTGAGGGCACGGAAGACAGTGACTTCGATGCGCCTCTGTTATCTGAGCTGCTTCACTCTGTTCTGTAATTGTTTCGGCTTGCTTTGCTGAAGCATGGAAGGCTGCCCTATGGAGAAATCTGAAGTCAGCAATCTCCGATGCCCTTACCAAATTGTCAGACAAAAACTCACCTTCTAAACCATCCTATCATAGTGCCTGACTTCTATAGCTAGAGACAAACAAGAACTTGATGACCTGATCATAACTGTATAAACATGAAATAAAAGGAAGAGCTGAGTTTTGCTCGGGGAGTTCGCTCTCTTGCCTTCTCTCTCACCTCTTTGAGATCAGAAATAAAGTCTCAAGAACATTTTTTTTTTAATTGTGTTGTCCTGTGCCCTGCAGGTACAGAGCCCGGCAAAACTTCTGGAAGGAAATAACTAGATTAAAGATCATGGACATATTTGGATTCATGATGCTTGCCATAAAGTTTGTGCCAGTTGACCGCTCTCCAAGAGTGTGTCCGAGCACTCACTAGGCACATCCTCCACAAAATGCTGTTTAGAGATCTCTTGGTGTCATTGATGTAAAACATTATCTCATTATTGTTTCATTTTATTATAAATGTCACTGAATGTTTTTCCTATTTATTGGCAATTTGTATCTCTCTCTCTCTCTTTTTTTTTTTTTTTGTGGTATGGGGATTGAACTCAGGGGCATTATACCCCCCAGCCCTATTTTTTATTCTTTATTTTGAAACAGGGTCTCACTACATTGCAGAGTGCCTCACTAAGTAGCTGAGGCTGGCCGCAAACCCGGATCCTCCAGTCTCAGCCTCCCAAATGCTGGGATTATAAGCGTGCGCCACCACCACTGGCTCGGCAATTTGTATTTCTTTAGTGAATTGCCTATTTGTGCCATTTGCCTATTTTTGTATTAGGGTTATATTTTAACTAATTAATTGCACCTTCCCTTGTGTTACTGATGTTGACCTTTCAAACTTTGTGCAAACATCTTACTTCATTGTTTACCTTCTATTTCATGTTTTTTTAATGAATAAATTTATATATTTTAATGAATATATGATTTGGTACTGGGTATTGAGCCCAAGAACATTCTACCTCCCAGCTATACCCCTGGCCTTTTTTATCTTTTTGTTTTGAAATAGGGTCTCACTAAGTTGCTGAGAGTCTTGCTATATTGCTGAGACTGTCCTCGAATCTGTAGTCCTTCTGTCTCAGCCTCCCAAGTTCAGGGTTACAGGTGTGAGCCACTACACCCAGCTCTAATGAGTATGTTTTGGTTTTTTGCAGTACTGGGGATTGAACTCGGGGTATTCTACCTCTGACCTACACCCCCAGCCCTATTTTTCATTCTTTGTTTTGAAACAGGGTCTCACTGAGTTGTGAAGAGCCTCACTAAGTAGCTAAGGCTACAAACCTGCGATCCTCCTGTCTCAGCCTCCCACGTGCTGGGATTACAAGCGAGTGTCGCCACACCTGGCTATGAGCATGTTTTTTTTTTTTTTTTTTTTTTTTTTGCGGTACTGGGGGTTGAACTCAGGGGCATTCTACCTCCGAGCTACACCCCCAGCCCTATTTTTTATTCTTTTATTTTGAAACCGAGTCTCACTAAGTTGCGGAGTGCCTCACTAGGTAGCTGAGGCTGGCCGCGAACCCGGATCCTCCGGTCTCAGCCTCCCGAATGCTGGGATTACAAGCGTGCGCCACCACGCCCGGCTTATGAGCATGTTTTATACAAACAAATAAGCTCATTTTTCTTTGCTTTTACTGTCATTCAGTTGTGCACCTGTAAACCGGGTTCAAAAAGTAGTCTGATTTATGGCGTTTGCTAATGTCTACAGCATCAGTATTCCCACTATCGCTGATTTCTCTCTCCCAACTGATCTGCTTGCAAAATATCTGGATATTTAACAAGTGGCCCTCGGAGATCTGCACAAGTCAGCTCTGCTGTGTTGCTTTCAGGTTTAAAAAGTTATTCTCCATAGCAAAGTCAAATGCATATACCTGTTCTTCTCAAACATAGGTGCTTAGGTATTTTAATTTCTTGTTATCCAAATAAAGTGCTTATTGAAGAAAAATCAGAGTACATAAATAAGTGAAAGGAAAAAATTAAATCAGCAATAATCCTACCACATAGGGATATACCAGGATCATTTTTGTAGCACCCATGCAGATTTTTTTTAATATCTATGAACATGGTTTTTAAAATATACTTTCACTGGTGCAAATGAAAACAGAGACACAACATATCAAAACCTCTGGGACACCTTAAAGGCAGTACTAAGAGGAAAATTTAGAGCACTGCGTGCCCACATAAGACGAACGGAAACTCACCAAATAAATAACCTAATGACACAGCTCAAAGCCCTTGAAAAACAAGAACAGTCCAACCCCAAAGCCAGTAGAAGACAGGAAATTATGAAAATCAGAGCAGAAATTAATGAAATAGAGAACAAAAAAACAATACAGAAGATCAACAAATCCAAAAGCTGGTTTCTAGAAAA
>PVLC010010525.1:0-50111 GCA_004027655.1 Graphiurus murinus | reverse complement strand
ATTTGACTTAATGGAAGGTAATGGGAGGAGGGGGGGACACCCTAATGAGCATGATGTACTTACAAGATCACATCAAAGTCAATCACTAAACTGACCAGGAGATAGGGGGAGGGTGGGTGGGAATTGGGGAAGGGTTAATGAGAAATATGTGCATGGATGTCTTTACCTGTACTAGCTTGTACCCAACAAAAATGTGTAACTAACCCTCCTGTTGTACCCAAGAAATGTATAAAAATCCATGCTAAAAAAAAAAATAATAAATTAAAAAAAAAGAAGAATAATTTCTGGTGACTTAAGGTACAGCATAGTGACTTTAGTTACTGGTATTGTAATGTAGTTGCAATTTGCTAAGTGAATAGACCTTTAGTATCCATACCCCTTTAAAGATACCTTTTTAAGTGATGGGTATGTTAATTATGTGTCCCTCACAATGTATGTGCATCAAAAGAAGACACACTGTACACCCTAAAGTTTGCTCAGTTTCGTTGAAACCATCATTTTGTATTCTTTGTCGGGCACTATATAAATCTCCATTTTCCTTAGGCCAGTTATGGTACTTAATTTGTTCATTTGGAAGTGATATTTATTTCTGGTTGTTCTTGATCCTTGTGGTTGTGTATTATGCCTGCACATTGGGAGAAGTGGTGACCTGTGCCAGTCTTTGCAGACTGGCTTTGTCTGAGAAAGCCCTTCACCAGTGAGCCCATTCAGATTCAGGGTGAGCTATCTAGCATGGTCCATGGGTAGGCTTGCTGCTAGATTCCTCAGGCAGGCTGCTCTGGTGCCTAGGTCAGTAGATAGGTGAGCCTGGTACCTGGGTTCATGGAGTTAAGTATAGACTCTAAGTCCACTGGGGCTGACCTCACACTGGAATTTGGCTTGGGCCTCAGTCTATATGGATGAGCCAGGCACCTGGACTGGCCAAGCATCTGAATCTAGTGGGCCAGTCCTGGAACCCGAGCTCATGGGGGCTGGCTTGGTACTGGGATATGCCTGGATCCTGAATCTATGGGGCATTCTTGGTTTCTGAGCACAAGAGGGCTAGATTGGAAACTGGGCATACAGTGGTGGTCCTGGAGCATCAATCATGGGTGCATCAGGGTCTATAAGAGTGGGTCTGAACATTGTGCCGGCTGGAGAAGATTTAGAGCCTGAAACCTGGACTCTGTGTCTCCTGGAGCCTGTCACCATGAGGATGAGATGGAGGCTGGGTCAACCTGGTGCTGGGGCAGGCGTGGTGTTTGGGTCTGGGATCATGGATACTGGCCTGATACCTATAGGCATTTCCTGTTCTGAGTTCTAGGGCCATGGGTACCAACTCAGCAGTGGACAGGACTGGAGCCTCCTGGGTGTTGGCCTGGTACTTGAGGCCAAGGATACTGACCTGGAAGTAGAGTGGAATGGAATCCCAGGGCTATATGGACTGACATGGCTCTGGGCTGGGCCAGACCCTGTAGCCATATAGGCCAGACTGACAATGGGGTGATGCAGAGCCCAGGGCATTAGGAGCTGGCCAGGCCCTGGGCATGGAGTTTCAGTCTATGGGGGCTGCTTGGTAGTGGGGTGGGCACCAGGGGGTGACCTGTTAAGTGGTTATGCTGGAATCCAGGGTAGCTGGGGCCTGCCTGGTGCTGCAGTGGCCATAGAGCCAGGGTCCACAGATGCCAGTCTGGTGACTGGGTCCACAGTACTGGCTTGGTGCTGGGTTCACTGGGGTGGTCCTGGTGCCGGGGCATGCAGGAAAGGCAGGAGCTCACTTCACTCTCCTTCTCCATGCATAATTCTGTTCTCTCTCAGAGGTGATGCAGTTAATGGTGAAACTGCCCTTTCTACTCTCTATAATGTGTCTTATTTCTGTGCTCCACTCCAGGTGCCATAATCCCCCACCTCAGCTCTTGTGAAGGAGCTCTTGTGTGTGTGTGTGTGTGTGTGTGTGTGTGTGTGTGTGTGTGTGTTGTTTACATTGATATTGCCATGAAGGGATGGGCCACGGAAAGTCCTATCCTGCCATTCTCCTGATGTTATTACTCTCCATTATATTCTTCACACATTTTCTGGCTGGTGCATTCCAGTTGCTCTGGAAAATTTAGAGAGATCAGTAATTGGGGTTTAAAAGGGC
The DNA here is from genome assembly GCA_004027655.1 of Graphiurus murinus. Classification (NCBI taxonomy): domain Eukaryota; kingdom Metazoa; phylum Chordata; class Mammalia; order Rodentia; family Gliridae; genus Graphiurus; species Graphiurus murinus. The sequence goes on along the minus strand of PVLC010010525.1, from coordinate 47,992 downwards.
CAAATTTGTGTATCCAGATGGTCCCTGGCTTATGATGGTTTCACCAAAGAGTAGTGCTAGAGAGTATGGGTCAGACTCCAACCAACTTTGAGAATGGCTGTGGTTTGGGTGTGTCCCCCAGAATTAAGGTGCTAGAAACTTAACCCCTTAAACCATATGCTGATAGTATTTGGAGGTGGAGCCTTGGTGGGATGATTTGGAAATAAAAATATATTGTAATAATTCTGATATAAATATATTTTACAATATATTTGCCCTCATATATTATATACTTTTACCATTATATATGTGTATATATATACATACATACATACATATGTATATATATATATATATATTTGTTTGCTTGTTTGTTTGTTTTTGTGGTACTGGGGATTTAACTCAGGGACATTCTACTACTGAGCTACACTCCCAGCCCTATTTTTTAATCTTTATTTTTGAAACAGTGTCTCATAAGTTATGGAGGGCCTAAGTAGCTGAGGCTGGCTGCAAATCCAGATCCTCCAATCTTAGCCTCCCAAGTACTGGGATTACAAGTGTGTGCCACCACTCCAGCTTATATATTTATAATGTATACTTAATAATTAGAATATAAAAATATTTTTGTGGTCCTGAGGATTAAACCTAAGGGCATTCTACTCCTGAGCAACATCCCAGTCCATTTATTTTTACTTTTATTTTGAAACAGGGTGTCATTAAGTAGCTGAGTCTATCCTCCAACCTGCAATCTTCCTGTCTCAGCCTCCCAAGTACTGGGATTACAGGTGTGTGCCACCATGCCTGGCTGTGACTCAGGATTTTTTGACATGACAGTTGGTGTGAAAGCAATATGCATTTAGTAGAACCCATATGTCAAGTCTTGAATTTGACCTTTTCCTGGGCTAGTGAGATATAGCACCGTATTCTCTCCCTATGCTGGGCAGTGGCAGTGAGTCACAGCTCCCAGCCAGCCACAGTTTCACCAGAGTAAACCACAAAGACTACAGTGTTCTGGGTTGCTAAGCTAGGATGTTCAGTTCGTTAGATGTATTAAATGCATTTTCAATTTACAATATTTTTGACTTACAACGAATCGATCAGGATGTAACCTTATTGTAAATCAAGGCACATCTGTACTTAGATCCCAGAGAGATTAAATTTGGAGGATCTCATTGAAGTAAACTCATGTCCAGGACCTTGCTGAGAGGGATCTCAAGGGTCACCATTAGCACAGGGTGGTGTGGTAATGATGACGAGGGAGGAGTTTCACTTGTCATCAGAGACTTGACATGTTTTCATTACCTTATATTTTGTACTTTGACTGTCTTCACTAAAGGAAGAAACAGAGCTGCAGTGAAGTTGCCATTGAGTATCGCTGCCCTCTTTCACCGTGAGTTGGGTTTCATCCACGTGTGCCTTAGTATTTGGTGGCAATAATACTGTACTTGCAAACTTAACCATTCGAATTAGATTCTGTGATTGCCAAAGTAAACGGAGGCTCTCACCCCAGACACTCCTGTCCGTCCTTATTAGTGAGCACATGTCTGAGATGCCGGAGTCTGACTGGACAGCCTGGGGCAAAGTGGGTTGACAGGCCAAGGCTGTTCTCTGCTTTTCTTTGAGCTTCTTTTTTTTTTTTTAAGGCATGGGGAAGCACTGAGGGTTGAACCCAGAGGCACTCTACCATCAAGCTGTACCCCTAGCCCTTTTGAATTTTTTTTCTTTTTTTGAGACAGGGTCTTACTAAATTGCCCAGGCTGTCCTCAAACTTGGGATCCTCCAGCCTCAGCCTCTAGAGTTGCTGGGATTACAGGCATGCACCCCCTCTCCAGGCCTCCTCTTGGCTTCTTGCAGGAGAAGCTGTTTGTAACCAGTGGCACTCATTACAGTGGTGGGGATTTTCCCCTATGTTTACCATACAAGGTCTGATTTCAGGATATATTTGGTACTCTTACAAGTCATTCTGGTGATCTGATAGATCCTTTCTCAGGTTCATTAAACTGCCAGGTTCTCCCTGGGGTGGCCCTAAATGAGCATTGCAAAATGCAAGACTTAAGCTGGACCTGGTGGCACACCCTTGTAATCCCAGTACTTGGGAGGCTGAGACTGGAGAATCCGGGTTCACGGCCAGCCTCAGCTACCTAGTGAGGCACTCCACAACTTAGTGAGACCCTGTTTCAAAATAAGGAATAAAAAATAGGACTGGGGGCATAGCCCAGAGGTAGAATGTCCCTGGGTTTAATCCCTAGTACCGCAAGAAAAACCAACCAACCAACCAAACAAACAAAAAATGCAAGACTTAAATAGTCTTCAAACCATCACTGTATCTCATTATTGTTTATTTTTCCTTAGTATTTGTTACTATTGGAAATACTGTTATTTATATATCTACATATTTATTGTTGGTATCTGTTAATTAGACTATAAACTCCATGAGGGCAGGAATTAGGTAGTCTCTAATGATAAAAATATTATTAGCTTAGGTAAAGACAGTGCTGCTACCAAAGAGTAGTGCTAGCTATTACCAAAGAATAGTGTTTATGTCCATAACCAGCTAGAGAATATATCCAACGCTCCAACTAATGTTGGGAATGGCCATGGTTTGGGAATGTCCCCAGAATTCAGATGTTGGAAACTTAATCCCGAAAGCCATACGTTGATAGTGTTTGGAGGTAGAGCTTTGGGAGAGATAATTAGGATTAGTAGGATCACAAAGGTAGAGCCCCCACGATGGTATTAATGGCTTCATAAGAAAAGAAATAAAAGAAAAGAATTAAAAATAGGGCTGGGGGTATAGCTCGGAGGTAGAATGCCTCTGAGTTCAATCCCCAGTACCGAAAAAGAAAAGAAAAGAAAAGAAAGAGACACAGACTGGCTTGTTATGGTGCAGCAACTGGGGGGGGGGGGCAAGATCTGGCCAGGACATGGACAACTACAGCATAGCCTAGAGAGAGAGGATGCAACTTGAAGAAGTAGGAAGCACAGTTGACAAACAATAAAAGGTAAGGGAGCTTTAGGGAGCAAGTGACTGAACGCATCATAAAATTATTGCTGGGCGTCATGGTGCATGCCTGTAATCCCAGTACTTGGGAGGTTGAGACAGGAGGATTGCAAGTTCAGGGTCAGCCTCAGCAACTTAGGGAAGCCCTTATCAACTTAGCAGAACACTATTTCAGAATAAAAATATAAAATAGAGCTGGAAGTGTGGCTCCGAAGAAGAATATAACTGGGTTCAATCCCTAGTACCACACACATGAAAAAAGAATCGCCAGTTCACATCTACCCTGGCAGCTGTTTCTAGCATCCATTATCAGTAATATACACCTTAACTTTGTAGACAGCTTATATTTATTGGCCTTTTTTTTCTTCTCGGCTCCCACTCTCAACAAACAAACAAGAATATCCTAACACATAATTTTTCCCGATGTTATTTTAGTATAAACATTAAACGCTGTACATTAAGTAAAGTCTCATACCACAGATAGATAGTAAAATGAATATAAAATGACAAAGAATCATCACCAATTTTTATGAATGCTTATAGAGAATTATACTGTAGTATTGCCTTTTCATCTTTTAGAACCAGGAAATCTAGTTTTCAGGCAAAACTTTTCCCTAAAAAACAGTTTTTCTATGGACTAATTAAACTAAGAAATTTCTTTCAACTTTAGCTTTCATTATCTGGATATAATAGAGTTAGTAATAGCAAAACCATATATCTTTTAGTTTCTTATGTAGATGCATTTTTTTATCCTTCACTTATACAGAGAACTCTTCAAGAAAGGTATGACTATATAAGTGTTTAGTATTGCTTGTAATCTGCATTTAAAAATATCAATGAAGCCAGGCATGGTGGCGCACACTTGTGATCTCAGTACTTGGGAGGCAGAGACAGGAGGATAGGTTCATGGCCAGCGTCAGCAACTTAGTGAGGCCCTCTTCAACTTAGTGAGACCCTGTTTAAAAAATAAAAAATAAAATAGGGCTGGGGGTGTAGCTCAAAGGTAAAACACCCCTGGATTCAATCCCTAATACCACACACACACACACACACACACACACACACACACACACACAAGCACAATGAGAAAGATGTCATCATAAATGCTTCTGAATTGAAATATAGACTCACTTGAACTTTGCTTACTTTTGTTTTGAAGTGAGGCACAGAGAGGAGGCAGATACACAAATGCTTTTTGAAGAAAACAGCTTTTAAAATGGCTCAGTAGTATTTGCAGGCTGACTTCTATTTCCTGGTACCTCTAGCAAACCTGGGAAAGTACTTCTTCCACACAGGCATTCTTGGAAATAAAATGTCCCTGGAGAGTGAGCTTCCTGCTTCATCATTTATAGTACCTGTTTTACCTACTAATCTGTACCTCACAGGACTATTCAGAGACCCAGCTAATAAAAAAAATGATCATAAAGCACTTGGCAAAATCACAGCAACCATAAAAAAAGGGCTAAATGAAAATGTGGTCAGGCTTGTCTTTCTGGTATGTACATAAAGCCTTTATGTATGAAATGATACAGTGACTCAAATGTTAAGAAAGAACATTCTTTTGCTTTCACAAACTGGGAGTAGTTTTACCAGCTGGTTTGCTAGAGTCAGTTGTTTCTATCTAACTTAATTTTAGGCCACTTGATTTAAAACTTTCTTTCGAATTCTAGTATTAGTCCTCTCCATAAGTTCATGCATGCATTAAGAATTCCTACCTGCTTATTTAAGGAAGAAGTGCAACATATTTGTATCAAAATCACAGAGGTAAAGAAATGAGCCATTTTGAGCCGGGTGTGGTGGCGCACGCTTGTAATCCCAGCATTCGGGAGGCTGAGACCGGAGGATCCGGGTTCGCGGCCAGCCTCAGCTACCTAGTGAGGCACTCCGCAACCTAGTGAGACTCGGTTTCAAAATAAAGAATAAAAAAATAGGGCTGGGGGTGTAGCTTGGAGGTAGAATGCCCCTGAGTTCAATCCCCAGTACCGCAAAAAAAAAAAAAAAAAAAAAAAAAGAAATGAGCCATTTTGTAATGGATGGCTGTATCTTTGCCATTACAGTACAGGAGTTAGAGCACCTGTTTGGTAGTTTTCTTGAGTAATCACAGTGAGAACAGAATATAATTACTACGCACAGCGCACATGTTATGTTTTGTGTTTCTTGTCCACAACTCCATCCAAGAGGGAAGTAAAGGGAAGACCCAGGAAGCGGGTGTGTAGCCGGAAGAAAATGCAGTCAGGCCACATTGATGCAGGAATTCTATTAGGTCACATGCAGACTGTCAGACTGATTTCAGGTTCCAAAACCTCCTTCCGCTTCGTCAAGCCTAGCTATCCTGGTTGGTAGTTTCTAAGATGGCAAAACACGAATGGAATTGTGAACAGAGAATGAAGAAAGATGGGTGAGGCAGTCCTCTTTACAAAGGAAGCATATAAATTTCCACCCAACTAAGAAGACAATCAGTTTCTCCTTCCGTTCCAGAGAAGATTGCAAGCAGAAATGGTCTTACCAGATACTTGCTAAATCTTGGGTCTGTGACAATCAATGGCAGAGAGATAAGGCGATGCCCTTACTTTTGAGGCCCTAGAAAACTCTCAGGTTTTGTTTATCTTGTCTTATTTGCAGTAGTAGGAGATGGGGAGAGAATGACAAATATTTTGTAGTTGTGAATATCTGTTTATTTTCTCAAGAACTTTGCCCTGTTATTTGACTGATTTCTATTTGCTGGCATGCTGCAATCCCCCTCCCCAGTCAATCATATATAGATACACGTAATGTTTGCCTAGTTTTTCCCATGTATTTTAGGAAAGTGAATTCGGGACACAGGAAATTGTTCTGATTATTTCTCTATTTACATTAAGATTAGGGTCACTTCTAGGGATTACTGGTTTTGTTGGACCATCAGCATCACATTAAATGCTTTTCTATGTTTCCTTCCAGTATGTTTTAATGACATTGCTCTTTGGATGTGATTACTCATTCTCCTGAGAGTGTTTTATGGGTGTGAGCAGAGCTGTCACACAAGGATAATGTTTTTATTTATGAGAAGTATCTGGTGGGTGGGGTTAGGAAATTCTTTCCCATGCAATGCCACAGAGTCACACAAACACTGTGCTGTTTCTCGAAGCCCAAGTAAGACTTTTTGGAGTCTCTGAAGAAAATCTGACTCCTCTGATTATAATCTGTCGGTCCTACGCTGCCTTAAATATTCTTTGCTGTTAACTCCAAGGACTATTTTAGCTTTTTCAATGTCTGGCAGACTAAGGAATGAAGATAAGGGTGAGCTAGCCAAAGCTGATCAGAGGTAAGAGAATTTATTCTACAATTTGGGCAGATCATCACCTGAAAACAGGGAAGGAGAAGATATTTTGCTGTATTATTTTTGAGAATATTACAACCTTTTTTGACTGATAGTTTAACAGTGAAATAAACAAATATAATTTACCACTTGAATTTTATAATTATGTGCGTATATTCATATTTGGTAATAACAATGTCAGTCTTTATCTAAGCCCTTTGGCTATAAATGGGAAGACAGCTTTTTTAATGGAGTTGGCCTTTTTTTTTTTTTTTTGCAGTACTGGAGATTGAATCCAGGGGCATTCTACCTTCGAGCTATACCCCCAGCCCTATTTTTTATTCTTTATTTTGAAGCCAGGTCTCACTAAGTTGCGGAGTGCCTCACTAGGTAGCTGAGGCTGGCCTCGAAGTGGAATCCTCCTGTCTCAGTTTGCTCCCAAATGCTGGGATTACAAGCCTACCTCACCACGCCCAGCTGGAGTTGGCTTTTAAATCAACACAAATCTCTAACTTTATAAGCTATGAGGTATGAAAGCAACTTAGAGAAGCATATTTTCAGGAAAGATATTACTTCTAAATCCTCTCTTCTGCCTTTTCTCTATTTAAATAGTACTTCATATATCCTGCTAAAGGAAATTTTAACTTTAGATTCATGCTAAATATGAAAAAACAATGTACTAGAAGAAGGTTTTCCTTAACAATGCTGTATCAGTTGATACTAAAACTCAGGTCCTGATAAAATATTATTAAGATAGTTTTTTTTTTTTCAAGAAATTTGACTTGCTAAGAACTTTATATAAATAATTTTCTTTTATAATAAATGAAGATAGTGATCCTATGATACATTTAACTGAAGAACCATAATAGGAGTCTGCGCAGAGAGATTCTGGGGAATGTCTAACATGGATACATCCTGACTTTAGTCAATGAGAAAGGGCTGAAGCTAAGAGCTCATTTTAAGTTAATTATTTGAAACTCAAAACCTTGATATAAATTGGTGAGGTTCAAAGCCCACATGAGTCCACTTAAGTTATATTGAACCTGAAGCATTATTAGTAGAATTATTTAAAAAATACCATTCTAGAATTTACAATGGTGTTTCTTTTTCCACACTGCAAGGGGAAAGGAACTGTCCTTTCCAGATTCTCCTGGGTATCAATAGCTTGTCACTTCTGTCTAAAGCATATTTCCACTTGGAGATTAGGGAGGCAGGGGTGCCTTTGTGGTCATCTAAAACATTAAGAAACAGGAGCTAGGCATCATGGCACACACCTGTAATCTCAGTATTTGGGAAGCTGAAACACGAAGATTGCAGGTTTGAGGTCAGCCTCAGCAACTTAGCAAAACTCTCAGCAACTTAGTGAGACCCTGATTCAAAATAAAAAAAATAAATAAAATAGGGCTAGGAGTGTAGCTCAGAGGTAGAATGCCCTTGGGTTCAATCCCTAGCACCACAAAAGGAAAAAGAGCAGTTGTATTCACTAAAGGCACTTAACTTGCATTTTTTTCATACCATTAATATATAAGAATGTATAAGTCAGGGACTATTTGGATATGGCTTGAGAAAGGTGGATATTATTAGGTGAATAAAAAGTTGCTGTTAATTCATTTCATATAATATAGTCAAAGCTATGCAATCATGATAATTTAGCCAAAATGTCCACTAAAACTAAAAATTCAGAATTAAACTTCAAAATTATAAAATATCTCTCTCTCTCTGTGTGTGTGTGTGTGTGTGTGTGTGTGTGTGTGTGTGTGTGTGTATGTTTTGGATGCTGGGGATTGAACCTAGGGCCTCACACATGCTAAAGAGAAAGCATATGCTCTATCATTGAGCTACAACCTCAGCTCTAACACGTATTGTAGATGCACTGAAGAGCAGGTAATCAGGTAAAGAGGACTTAGCAAGTGAAGGAGGGGGGCAAATGAAAGTTGCCACAAAAGTCCCTGCTCAACTCAAAGGTATTCGTTAAGCTGGATGAACTTGAACATCTGTTTTCCTGGCCTTATAAGGCTTGGGGCCTTTCTTAATGTGGGAATTCCATTAGGATACCCCTTCATAAAGCAGACACCCCAATGAGATTTAAGAGAAATTGATTTTTTCAAACATTAGAACAGAGTAAAGGAGAAAAAAAAGCTTCCTGGAAGATTCATAGCTACAAGCCAGATCTCATATGGGTGGTCTGAAAAATTTCCAAGCTGAGAATTCAGTATAATATGGTCCTGAACTACTCGTGCTTCCAGGCATCTATCAACAGTTCTCTCCAGAGAACTCATCATTTCAGACTTCACTAAATTTTCACGTAGGAAGCTCCAAGGGTCAGGTAATATAAAAAGAAATCACCACATTTAGAAAAAAAAGAAAAGGACCATAAGTAAAATCCAGCATGAAAAAAATCAGAAGAATCAGATGCACAAATGCTTCAGATACTGGAATTTTCAGAAATAAATCTTGATGTATATTAAATATATTTAAAGAAAATCAGGAAAGATTTAAAATACGAGTTAAGAGAAAGAAAATTTTAAAAAAACTAAGCATAACATTAGAAATAAAAATAATATAAATGAAAAACTAAAATATGCCTTTAACCAAAGATAAAACAAATCTGAAGAATCAATGGACAGGGAGATACTTGTGAAATTATCAAGAATGCAGGCCAGAGAGAGAATGAAAATGATGTTGAGAGACAATAGAATGAGTAGAGTCCCTGAAGGAAAGCAAAAGAAGAATGAAAGAAAGTTCAGAATGTTTGAGAACTAACAAAGTCACCATTCTAGAGTGAAGAGAACTAAGGAAATGAAGACTAATAGATTTTTACAAGTATAAACTAGATTATTAAGAATTAAACTATAGAAAACTAAAGAAAAAGATCTTATAGGCAGCTACAGAGAAAAACAGCCAAATTACATTTCAAGATGACTTTTGAAATTGTAACTAGGGAAGCTAAGAGACAGTGTAATGATATTGGAAACATTTAGAAGGAAATAATTGAAAATTTATAATTTACTCATGAAAGGATTTTTTAAAGAATGAGGGTGAAACATTCTCACTCAAACGAAAGGCGAGTGAATATGTCAGCTCTTAAAGCATCTATTTTAGGCCAAGGTAAAGCGATCCCAGATGGATGATCTAAGGTGAGAATAAGAGAGAAGAGTGAAGGAAAAAGTTAAAAATCCTATGCTCTCCCTAATATGCGGAAGCTAGGGAGAGAGTGGGTCATAAGAGGAACTCTAGAAGGAGAAACCTTAGATGAGCAAAGAAGATGATTTAACTGAAGGTGATGGGGGGAGGAGGGAAACACCCTAATGCATGTGATGTACTTTCACAAACATATCAAAGTCAATCACTAAACTGAACTTGAGAAGGAGGTGGGAGGGAGTGGGGCAGGAATTGGGAGAGGGTTAAATGAGAGATGTGTGCATTTACCAGCTTATATCTAACAAAGATGTATGAAAACAGTGCACCTATAACTAAAAAAAAGAAAGAAAGAAGAATAAAGGAAGTGGGGAAGTTCTGAGTCCATCTAAACTAGTGCTGACTGTGTGAAATGCCATTCATAATGGACTACAGTTTTGAATGGGTTTTATAGGCCCTTGAGTTGACTGGGGATGTATTGATGAATCCGTATTTAATTCGTTAAAATCCACCTGTTAGAATTTCTAGGATATCTGCTAAATGCATAGATAGTGCATAACTACCAAATGAGAAGGTTGGTGGGGAGAGATGGCTTGAAACAAATGCATATAAAACATAATCACTCCTAAAGAAGGTGAAGGAAAATGTGGAAAATAAATCAGAAAAAACTAAATAGGAAGCACAACATTAAATCACAGAAATAAATTTAAATTTATCAGTAATCAGAATAGATGCAAATAGTCTAAAACTTTGGTCTAAGAGCCAAAGAAAACCAGACTAGATTAAACATCAAAATTAAAATTTATTAGATAAATTCAAAACACAATGATTTAGAAAGTTTGAATATAAAAGAATGAAAACAGATATGCAAATACCTATTTAGAAGGAAACTGTTTAGCATCTAAGGCAAAAGAAATTCATAACATAAGGATAAATGGTTCAATATCCTAGGTATATGCAGTAATTATAAACCGGTATGCATATTATAACATGGCTGCCGTGTTAGGCAACTTTCCATTGCTGTGACCAAAACATACCAAGAACAATTTAGAGGAGAAAAAGTTTGTTTTGGCTCATAGTTTCAGAGGTTCAGTCTATGGCCCATGGTCAGTGGCTTCAAGGAAGAAGTGTTATGGTAGAAAGACATGATGGAAGAAAGCTGCCCAGCTCGTGGTGGCCGGGAAATGGGGGGAGGGGAGAGAGAGAGATGCTAGATAAACTGGAGACTAGATAGGTCATCCCCAGTGACCTGCTTCCTTGAACTAGGTCCTGCCCCCCCAGTGGTTCATTTAGCCCTCAGTAGATTAATCCATAGATATTGTCAAAGCCCTGATGATCCAAGCATAGCCTCAACCCTTGACCTGGCTCTTTGGGGATCATGCTTTCAACATGAGCTCTTTTGGGGACATTCCAGATCCAAACCATAAGAACTGTAAATTACATAAAGCAAAACCAAAACAAAACAAACACAACATAAGCTGAAACAGATGAATCTACCCACATTCTAGAATATCTTACCTCATCTCTCCCATTAATTGAATTGTGTCAAACCAATGAAAATATAATAATAGAAGATGTCAATGACATACTCATCATACTTGATCAAGGACATATTTATAAATACTGTACCCAAGAGCCACAGAATTTATATCCCTTTCTTTTTGTTATTTTCCTTGTGGTGCTTAGGATGGAACCTAGGGTCTTTCACATTCTACAACTGAGCTTCAACCCGAGCTACAGAATATACATTACAAACCTACACAAAACATTTAAACAACTGTTAAAACATTTTAAAACATTAATACATACAGAACATGTTATTTGACTATTATGGTTCTGAAAATTTTAATATCAGTTGTCAAGTAGGAAATATTTCTAAAATATGACCTTGGGAAGATCTAATACCAATTTAAAAGCTTGCCCTTTATATACTTCTCTATTAGTCATATGGTAAATTCTATATGAAATGAGTGTTACTAAAATTATACCATTGGTTTCAGTAAGCATATTACCAAGATAAGTGTATAGTAAATTCTTTCCCTAATAGTTTTTAATGAATACTACATATATCCAGGCACGATAGCACATGCCTGTAAACCATGATATTTGGGAGGCTGAGGCCTGAGGCAGGAGTATCACAAGTTCAAGGCCAGCCTCAGCAACTTAGTGAGACCCTGTCTCAAAATTAAAAATAAAAAATAGGACTAGGGGTGTAGCTAGGAGGCAGAAGCTGGAGATGTAGCTCAGTGGTAAAGCAACCCTAGGTTCAATCTGAAGTACCGTATTACTAAATAAATACATAAAGTATATAAGCCATGTCCAGCTATGTTTTTATTCCTTTTACCTCAGTAATATGAGAATAGATAAAGCCCTTCATCACAGGCAGCCTACAAGGTGATCTAAGATTTGCTTTAGGGTGTGCATGTGTGGTATATTCTTTCGCTTATATGTTTAATGTAAATTGAATTAACAGTAAGGTAATATTATGCAGGAATATGACTTAAAATCCCAACAATAAATGGAGAAAACAGTTGTCTTACTATTTTCTCACCCCAAATAAAAAACTCATGATGTAGGCACCCAAGGTAAGGTTCTTTTCTTTGAGGAAGAATTAATTATAATGAAAGGAGAAGTTCAAAAATTTTAAGGCTGCTTGGAGCAGAAGTGGTTTTTACATTACAGAATTTATTTCAAAGCTTTGGAATCTGCTAGCTTCTCAGGGAGAAACAGCTTTATTTGGGAAAACAAATTTATGTGGTGTAGTTGGCCTAACTATGAAACTGAAATTCACAGAAAAATTTGTAAAAAGATCACGCATGTCAGTCATGGTGATGCACTCCTGTAATCCCAGTACTTGAGAGGCTGAGAAGGGAGGATCACAGGTTCAAGGTCAGCCTCAGCAAATTAGGCTCTCCGAAATTTAGTGAGATCCTGTTTCTAAATAAAAAATAAAATAAGGCTGGGGGTGTAGCTCAGAGGTAGAACCTGCCTGGGTTCAATTCCCAGTCCCCACTGCCCCCACACAGGAAAAAAAAAAAAGAAAGAAAGTAAGAAATTTTTAAAAATCACACAAATTTATAGAACATCACATGATTCATGTAATATCACAAGTAATAATTCCCATTTTACAAATGTAGGAACAGATAAACCGAAGTAAAACATCTCACCCTAAGTCAAGTTATGACAACACATTCTGTGTTAGAACAAAACTCTCTAAAAAAATTTAAATTACATCCTGTCCTCATCTTTGATTAAGAAGCCCACGGCTATGTAATATGTAATATGTCTTGTTTTGTTGACCAAGTCACACCAACTTTGGCAAGAAAGTTGGTGATCGCTGTAGTTGAGTTTAACTTTAGCTTCTCTGATTCTAAGTTCTTTATTTATTTCCCAAGACTCCTTCCTTGTCTGACTTTTGGGTCTCATGACTCACACCTTCAAACCACATTTGGTTTTCTCTCACTGCCTTACCTTCTGCATGGACACAGACTGAAATAACCCCCAATAAGATGGAAATCAGTGTAGTCCTGTGTTAAGGTGGCACTGTTAGCTTGGAGGCGTCCCCGGGAAGATCTGTGCCGCAGTCCAGCAGGGACAAATAACTGGCATCAGATAGACCTGGTCTCATTTCAGTTTTGCCATTATGTAACACTATTTCACTTGGCTCCAGTGTCTTCATCTATGAAATGCTGACGAACGTTTCTATAGCAAGCATAGCTCTGGCAAGTTGTTGAAGCAATGTTTATAACCTGCTTAACACGTGCTTTGGTGCTTTGTAAATTAGCCCCTCCTATCCCGATTCTTTGGTAGTGCCCTCTCTAAGTTCCCATGTGGACGCCTAGTCTATGAGGCCTGCACTCTGTGCATGTGTCCAAAAGTTAGTCCTGGCTTATGCAGCACAGGAATGTCTGTTTCCCATATGTGCGTGTGGGCAAGAGGAGCGCTATGGTTCTGCTGTTTGCCAGGGCCCTTTAGCAGGTGCACATGTTTGAACATTCCTGAATCAGGAGGGGGCAGCTCTGGATTTCAGAGCTCAGGAGCCAGGCCACACAGCTGGAGCAATGCAGAAGCCCCGGAGCATCCCGCTGGAGCTCTGAATTTGCAGTTGGAACTGCAAGAAACCCATTCCGTGTGCACGTGATGGGAACGATAGGAGTCCAGGTACTTTTCTTTTTCCAGGGACTTCACTGTTTGGAAGGTTGTACGCCTGGATTCCCTGGACTGGACCCAGAAAGGGAGCTGGTTGGGCCAGTGCCCAGGACACCAGGGGCACCTTGCGTTCTGGCTGGGTGGCCAGCTGGTACGTGAGCAGGCGCTGGCGCTCCCCCTGGACCCCCGGGCCGCCCCGGGGCGCGGGGATCGCGGTCCCCGAGTCCTCGCCGGCTCCGGGCCTGGCTCGGGCCCGCCGCCCAGGTGCAGCCGCAGGGCGCGTCCCCGCGCGCCCCTTCCCCCTCCCGGCGACTTCCTGGTTTGCAGAAGGTGCCGGAGCCGCTGTGGGCGGCCGGGTCGCAGGAACTGAGAGGCCCCAGCTTCGGTGGCGGCGGGGGCGGCGGCCGGCGGAGACGGGGGCGGCGGCCACGCCGTTGCTGCTGTCACAGAAAGGCCCCGGGGGTGGGGTGGGAGGCGGGGAAGCGCCGGGGGCGCCGCGACATGGGCCCGCCACCGCCGCCGCCGCCGCCGCCGCTGTGAGTGGCCTCCTTCCCGGCGGGGCGGCGCGACCCTCGAGCGACGGGGCAGCTGGCTCCCAGGCCGGCGGGCGCGGGGGCGGGACGCGCGACCCACAGCGACATGTAACCATGGACTGCAGGACCAAGTGAGTGGGGGCCGGGTGGGGGGCGGCGATCGGTCCCCGCCCGAGCCCCGCGCGCTCTCCCGAGGTGGCGCTCGGTGGCCGCCGTCGCGGGCGCGGCCTGTCCCCCGACCCCGGCCCCGGCCCCGGCCCGGGCGGGACACGCTAGGCCGCAAAGCCTGCCGGGCCCCGGGCCCCGCGAGTGGCGCTGGCGACGGCCGCAGCGCGGGGGACCCGGACACCTCCCCCGGGTGTCAGACTTGACTGTGCGCGGCGGCGGCGGCGGCGGCGGGAGGGAGTCCGCGCCGGGGTTCAGCGGTTGTTACTCAAAGTGCTCGCCTAGCAGTAAAGATCACCGTTTCTTTCTTCAAGTCCATTTCCCAGTTCTGACTTGGATGCTTCCCTCGACTGTTTCTTCTCTTTGTGAAGACAGCAGTTGCTCGCTGATGTCTGGCTACACAGGCATTGTGTCTTCTGTGTGGGGCTTGCAAAATGCTACCCAATTAGTTTTTTTTTTTTTTGCTGCTGCTGCGGGTGGGCTAAAAGGATATCCATCAGTGGCTACTTTGCTTCAGCAGATGAGGTCAGGGCAGAAGCAATTTGAATAACGGTGGTGGTGGTGGTGGTGGTTTTGCTGCTAGGTATCTTACAAGCATGAGTTCTGTAGGTTTCTCCAGCAACTTTGGAAAGAATTCCTTCTTTCTTCTTACCCCGCCCTCCCTCCCTTCCTCCTCCCCACCCCCTTCAAACTCTCCCTTCAATGTAAAATAATAAATATCACGTGTATTTGTATCACTGTAAAAAGGCCTTTTAAATTTCGCAGAAGTGTAACTGAATCAACATTTAACTTTCACACCTAAGAGAGATTCTAAAGAAGAGTAGGAAGATAGACAAATTATGTACTTTAGGATTAATTTTTTTTTTCAAGTGTTTGACACAGTGGTGGGCAGGAGGAGTAAACAATGATACTTTTGACGTTTATTGTATGGTGAGGGAGAAAATCACTTGAGTACACGTTTTTCCCGCAGAAGCAGGTTACTAGTGGGAGGGCTAAGGACATGTATATTTGCCAATTAATGTATATGGCTTGTTCCTTCCTTTGGTTCTAGATACATGACTTGGTAACTTTTTAAAATTAATGTTTATTTATAAGTCAGAGCTGGCAGTCATTTCTTGAAGGAAGTACATATTTAAATAGTCAATATACAAAGACACCAAAGTCTTAGCAGGGATACCTGAAATATGTATGTTAACACTTGGGCATTGTGGTGCCAGACTTGGCTTAATCTTGTATCTTATGATGGAAAGAGACATTAAAACCAAACTATGTTTTGAAAAAAAAAAAAAAAAGTATCTCAATAGATTAAGGCTTACTTTTTGAAATGTAACTGAGTAGGGTAAACATGTGAGAAGTTTGTAAAAAAGTCAATAAATTCTGAATAAAGCAAAGCCACCTTATTCTTCCTGCTGAGAAAATCTAATGTGGAGGCAATGTCCAATTTCCCCAAGGACAATTGATTTAAAGCAGATATTTTTTTTAGCCTTGGAGCAAATGAACAGTTTACCACTCTAAACATGTTGAAGTACAGTAAGCACATCTCAAGAAAAGCATATGCAAAGTTTCACATTCATGGATCAGTATGAAGGTATCTGGTAATCTAGAACATGGCAGGTGGAATTGGGTATGAATTCTTTACATGTATTGTAAGCCCTTTGAAGAAAGCCCTAGAGCCTATTCTAAGCTAAGGCAGGGTTAAAAGATAAGCAGGGATGCCCTGACTTTCCAATTTTGATTGAATAAGATAAAAACAATACTTTGCATTTATACAGCACTTAATACTTTATGAAGTACTTGCACATATATTATCTGACTTATCCTCACAATCATTCTGTGAAGTGAACAAGGCCCTTGCTAGGTAAGGAAACAGTCTCAGAGGTCAAGTGCTTTGCCTGAAGACACTCTTAAGTTGCTAAACTGATAAAATATTTTCATTGCTATTTCTGCTTTACCATAGTCATGTGGTTACTGAGACAAGAACAAAATTAGTTTTAGAATTAAGAAAATGTAAAGGTGAAGGGAGACTCAGTGGTAGAGCACTGACCTAGCATGTGTAAGGCCCTGGGTTCCATCCCCAGCATCACAACCCTTCTTTCCTCATATCCCTTCCCCTCCAAAAGACAGTGAACAACACACACATATTTTATGGAGATGCTGTATTTGTCATAGGAAATACATATAACACTTTTTTTTTTCTTTTAGGGAAAATCCAGAAAGAACCTTTGACTTGGTATTGAAAGTGAAATGTCATGCCTCTGAAAATGAAGGTATGTATGTTCTTTTAATTCTCAAAATAATTGCTTGAGTCTGTCAAATCAAGTGTTAATACTGTGGACTGCTGAAGCATAATGGTATCAGGAAAACAATAATGCTAAATGTGTATTCTGCTTTCAGTGTCTCAGGTTGCTAGTAATAAAATAGATGCTAGGTCTTTGCCCTGGGGTTGTAGAAATTGTGAATGTTATCTGTGCAGCTTGAATTTCAAGTGTGTGTTAAGCTCGTATAACTTACAACTCAGTTTATCATTTGTCGATAAAATGATCTTTAGTCATGGTGAAAGGGCATGTCTTTTCATTTTCTTTCATTTGTGTTTGAAAATTTAACTCAATTTTCTTAAACATTAGGGCACATTCTCCTGCTTGGACCACTGGGGCCTTCACCAATTCCCGTCTAATATTTCCAGAATGCTGAATACAGACTGAGTAGCCCCATCTATTGGACTTATTCCAATAACATGACATTTTCAGAGGGAGGTAAATAACAGGGTGACATTACTTAGAAGGGTTTCAGCTACCCATTTTGTACAGTTTCCTGAAAAGACAAGACTGCTTTAGGACTGTGACTCTTTTAGTCAGCAGCTGTGACTCAAACACTTGACAGACAAGCTGAGAGGAAGAAGTTTATTTGCTCACAGTTCTGGAAATTTCAGTCCATGTTAGATGAAGTCCAGGCCACAGGTCCTCAGGGCATAATGGTGGAGAGCAGAGTGAGGAGGAGAGAGCTTGTTGTCAGCTCCCAGTGACCAGGAAGAGAAAGAAGCAGGAAGCTGCAGCAGCCAACCTGAAAACTGTCCCTGGCCATGCCCCCAGGGACCCTTTTCCCAGCCACCAAGTCCCACTTCTAACATGGCAGTTTCCAGTCCATGAGGTCAGGGAATTTTTAAAATCTAAACTATAACAGTGACTTTTGTCACTTTTTTCACCACAATTGTTATATTCTATGTGTATTTTGTGGGGGGAGGGGTAGCAGAAAAGGATAGAAATATCACTTCTTGCTGCTTCTTAATGTGTTCTTGCATGTATGTCTTCATGGATATCTCCAGTGTATGACTTGGTTTGCAGTGTACTTAGACCTTAGATAGCATGGCTGGAGTTTTGTGGAGATTAGTTGGCCATCCTACAGCCATGGTGCAAAGTCTGCTGCCACTCTTAGCTCTAGAAACTAGCCAGCAATTACACATTTTGAAGTCATTTGGAACTGCACACCTTAAAATAGAGGAGCCCAACCCGGTTGTGGTGAAATGGGCATGGCTAATTTTAGGTAGGAAGTCACAGGCATTCCTGGCTTCACCAGCTCTGCCTGCTGTTCTTCTGGCCTGCTTGAACTTTACTTGTGATCAGGGTTGTCTGCTGGCAAGGAGTGAGCCTAAGGTTGTAGGGAGACTCCTCTGACTAAAGTGGTTGTCTTTGATTGTCCTACATGTAGTAGTTTGTTCATTTGGATTCTTTCTGGATCCAACCAAGTCCTGTTTGCAGAATAGGTACATATTATTCAGAATATTCAAATGGCTGCATTACTTTTTTTTTTCAGCTTCAGTTTAAATCTATAGTATCTTTATGTTATCAGTTAAAATTTGAAAATACCTACCATACCATCACCTAAGTTATGTGAAATAATGCTCACCTGATGTGTTTTTAAAACAGGATAAATTCATTTGGAAAACATGGACTCTTTATATTTTTAAATTATAATGTAATCTTGATAGAAGGACAAATCTGCTTCATATAACACCTGATCTGCACGTGTCAGAAAGTTGGTGACCTCATGAAAACTCCTGCGCTCCTCCCTTTGCCCTTTTCTACTTATCATAAGACAGTTATTCCAGTATGTGTCTTCTGCTTATCTTCTTCTTTTATTACCTTCTTTTCTTTTTGCTGTAGTTATTGTTTATATCACTACTTCATAGAAACATCTCCATTTTAATAGTTTACCCAGTCTGGTAACATTGAAATATAATAAATGGATAAAGTAAGCAAATTTGCTTTTTCTATAGGTTGCAATTAATTCATCCTATGTGGTTAATTGGCAGCAAATTCTGAAGATTTTCTTTTTAAAGCTAAACGCAACCATGTAAAAAGCATTATCCTTTTGATTGTGACTTATATAGTTATGAGTAAGATGAATATTTTAGGGTCTAACAAGTTGTAATTTTTGTGCTCTGGAAAGTAATGCTCTTTATGGCCAGGTGTGGTGGCACATGCCTGTAATATCAGTACTTGAGAAGCTGAGACAGGAGACTTCCCAGATTTGAGGACAGCCTCAGCAACTTAGTGAGAACTTCAGCAATATAGCAAGACCCTGTTTCAAAATAAAAAATATAAAGTTAAGAATGTTGTCTTGCCAAGGAAACTTCCATTAAAAGATGCCCATTGCCGTTCTGCTGCACGCCATCAGAACCAATTCTAACGCTGGGGTGATGACATGGAAATGCTACCAACCCCTCTCATGGCAGCTTTCAAGTATGGATGTGGGAGTATAGCTCAGAGGTAGAATGCCCCTGGATTCAATTTTCAGTCCCCTCCCCCCAAAAAGTAACACTGTTTATAGCTAAGAGGATTTTAAAAGTAAAATTTTATGTCAAATTGAGAGTTTGATGTTGCTATGACATTTTATCAATTTTTCTCCTTTATTGCTAAATATTAAGGGGAAAATACATTGGAATTATTTGAAAAATTATTGGAATGCTTTTATTTAGCCATCAATAGACTCTTTTTCATTAGACTCCAATATGTGTATCAACTTATTTGAAGTAAGATAAATTCTTTTTGCTAACACTTAAATGAGCATGGATGAAATTCTTACCTAGTAATAGAATTGGAAAACAAAATGTATACAGTCAGATGCATTGGGGTACAAATAACTGGTTTAAATATGAAGGAAACTTGATAGTTCATATAAGAGGAGGCTTAGAAATAGGTTATCAGTGATCAAGGTTCTTTTGCATCTCTGCTCTGCCACCCACAGAAATTGTGTCATTAGAGGGCTTGGTTATAAGATAGCTGTCAGTATGTTGGGAGTCTGCTTTCTTGTTTATACTTTGAGGGTGACAGACATTGCATTTTCATGGTTCTATCTTTAGAGTGAAAAAGCTTCTTTCTTACAATCCCTCTCCTGCCTCAAAAAAAGAGAAAAATCCTCTCCTTGGATCTCAGTGGCCTGAGTTACCACGGGCAGGCCCATTCCTAATATAATCGTTGACAAGGTCGGGTGAGAAGGGCTGTGGCAAGACTCTCATGATTGATTTACTAAACAATTGGCAAGGAGTAGAAAAGTTGGGTAATCAATTAAAACGCTCTTTGTAAAAGGTTTCTCAGAACATTGCTTTTTTTTTTTTTATGATGATTTGGTCAAATAGAAAATATGCTCAGTGTAAACTTGGTTTATCCGAAGACTGAAATATCATCAATCTTCATGTTAAGGTATTTGGTATGTCTTTCTTGTTTATTGTTTAACCGGGAAGTTTTAAATTCTTTCCTTTATCCCGAATAATTTAGATAAGTATTTTTTTTAGATGATAAGTATCTTCTAAGTTTTTGTAACTAAGTTTTAGTTAGTATTTCAAAAGGCATTCTTTGTTGAAATATAACTTGATATAGCTAACTATGGTAAGGCTGTGACTTTTATCTGGTCTATTATTATATGGATGTGTTTCAAAGGTGTTGCATTGATATTTATGAGCACAACACATTTTATGAAATGTGAAAGGAAAATAACTGAGTTTCATCTGGAGTGACCCACATACTTGAAAGCTGCCATGAGAGGGGTTGGTAGCATTTCCATGTCATCACCCCAGCATTAGAATTGGTTCTGATGGCGTGCGGCAGAATGGCAATGGGCATCTTTTAATGGAAGTTTCCTTGGCAAGACAACATTCTTAACTTGTACTCCAACTCTCCAGAGTGAAGTGCCAAAATTTAAATCTTAATGCTCTTCCTGGTAGATCTCCAAGCTAATTGCCATTGTCACTCTTGTCTTTGCTGTCTCTCTTGCTTCCCAGCAGGCAGGGAAGGACAGCCAGCAGTGATGGCCTCTCCTCAATTCTAATAACAGAACTTATTGTGACAAACTGCCCCCACTTTCCTCAAAGTGAGTTAAGATTTCAGGGAAATGAAAAGTAACCCTTCCCCAGTAAAAGACTGGAGATGCCTCCTCTAAGAGTTTCTCTTTCAGGCAGTAGCTTTGGTATTCTAGCTTTCTCTTTTTTTAATGTTGTTGATAGCTTAACGCAAGTAGCAGCAGCAGCAGCTACTGAAGCTAGAAACCATTCTAGGAATTTTTTATGTACTAGTTATTTAAGCCTCATACAAATCTTATTTTTGTTTATTTCCATTTTGTACATGAAGAAACTTGTCCAAAGTGGCAGCTCCAGAATCTGTATTTTAATCACTGCTCTCTCTGTTGCCTCTTACTACTGTGTAGTGACCTTATACCAGCTCAAAATAGGCTGTTTTACCATGTGAGGAAGTAATAGTGCATAAGCTATATGTGGTGCAGATAAGTTTTAAAAAGAGTAATACAATGTATTCTTTCAAATTAATAAATCCAATATAATTCCACTTAAATTATTACTGAGGTTTTTCTCTTGTGGTTGTAGACTTTAACTGAGCAGATCAATTTCCTACTCTTCCTTTTTAGAATTTACATCTCCATACTTAATGAATCATTGATCTAACACTTCTATTTTTTAGTAGTCTTAAGCAAATCTCATTTGCTTTATTCCTTTCTCTTTACCTAGAATAATTTCCCTTAGGAATAAACCCTTCTTTGTAATAGACTTTCCACTTTGATCAATTCATCCAACCTGATATTAAATTATCTTTCTTTTTTTTTTTTTTTTTAGCTTTAGCTCATGTGAACAGTTTAATGGACTCTGATTTCTTTCTGAAATAAGAATCTTAAGCCAAAGAATTCTAATTTAGTCTCCTATGCCTTGCACAAAAGAGGCATTTCTAAGCCTATTTTTAATATTTTTTTTCTCTGTAGTGATACCATTTACACTGGAATCCACAGCATTTTGCCTCTGCTTGTATTTTACCACTTACTGTATTTTTACAGACATGTCTAATGTAGTCTTATGAAGTCATACAGATAGCATGTCTTCTTGTCTTGCTTGCAGTAAGCTCTTGATGGGTCACATTAATTCATGTCCTTAAGAAAAAACTTATTACAGTGTCTGATGTGTTTAATGAATATTTACAAAAAGAAAAAGAGATTGGACCTAGTTTAATGCTGGCCATTGAATTAACAAATACTGATTAAATTAATTCACAAAGAGTTGCTTTAAGAAATATAAGTGCATGTTGACATGACAGGAGCAGGGGCATTAGAAATACATGTGCGTATATATCACAGGCTGGGCCACTCTGGGATGTGCTGCGCTTGCCTCCTCCTTCACATTCAGCATCCACATCTCCCCTCCTCTCTTCACATCACAAGATTTATAAGGACAGAGGTGTGTGTGTGTGTGTGTGTGTGTGTGTGTGTGTGTGTGTGTGTGTATGTGTGTGTGTATGTATGTATGTATGTTTGTTGAGATTACCTAAAAACCCACCTATAGTCATTCACACATACCAAAGCCCATTCAACCCCAACATTTAGAAAATAGAACCTTGATGAATAATACATACAACAAAATGGTTTAGGAGACACTACATTATTAACATGAAAACAATGTATGAGTAAAATGTGGTTGTAGGGATAGTTGATTTTGTTTTAGCTTGTGTTCATTGAGGTACTGAGTCCCTCTCAGTCCAGATACATAGGATAAATTAGAGTAATCTATACTGAAAGTATTAATTTTATAACCTAGATTATTGAAAAAATGAAATTGTTTTACTTTCTCGTACTTGCCAACCAGGAACAAAATTTAATGTGACTGTTTAGAACCATCACATTGGAATATGCCATTTTTCTCTTGTGCAGAAAATAGTTAATATATCTATACTGTTATATTTATTTGGGATTATTATATTCTCTTTCTCATAGCTGCCTATAGATGTAAAAAGTAAATAAAATTCACTGTTCAATATTGGCTCATTATTATTTTGACAGGTGTGTCATGGAGTTTACATTTTACTAATTGATTTTTAACATGTCTCATTAGGAACTTACGGTGTTTACATGCTCTTTATTTTTGCTGCTTTAATCCAAGGCAACTTCTTGGCTTGGAATGTTGAGGATTCCCACTGTTCTGTGTGAGAGGCCGCTGGCCTCTGCAGCAGTTTTCTGCACAGCAGTGCTGTCTCTGACTGCCTGCTGGCCACTGCTGGGTTGCCACAGTACAACAAGTTGGTTCAGGTTTTTTCTTGGAACTTTGTTTTCTTGACTTTCAGGGTAACATGTTCCCAATATACTTTTGATAATATTCTCTCATTGGGAGATTTTTTTAATGTTCAAATAAAACTTACTTCTTTTTTCCTTCAAATTTTTATTTTTAACTTGCGAGTTAGTGGATAATAATTTAGCTTTTATAATGTGCATTTAAGGCATATATGTATATATAATATGGAAGTAAGCATTTTTAGGATGCTTTAAGCAGGTAGCCAAATTGGTTTTTGTTTTTGTTTTGGTTTTTTTGGTGCTAGGGATTGAACACAGGAACATTCTATCTCTGATCTACATTACCAGCCTTTTAAATTTTTTTTTATTTTGAAACAAGGGCTCCCTAAATTACTGAGACTGGCCTTGAACCTGCAATCCTCCTTTCTCAACCTCTCAGGTATGGGGATTATTGGTGTACGCCATCATGCTGTGCAGTCTGTTTTATATAACAGTGAGAATATACTTAATCTCTTTGATTTTCAGCCAATTCCCAAATGGGATTTAACACTTAACATTAAAAAATTTCCCACTTTCAACTCTTAGGTTTATGCTAATGGAATATTTATGGAATCTTTGTTCCATAAATGCTTTCTACTTAGGCTAGAAAGGATTAAAGATAGTTTTCAGAAGCTCCTAAGATTTTCTGGTATCCCTATCTTGTTAGGTAGAATAATTTCCCCATCGTTATATTTATTTGGGGCAAAGTTAGTCTTTTAGTTTGTTTAAATTCAGGATCACTTGACTTATTTCAGGTAGAAATTTAATTTTATCTCTAGAAAGAAATGTTTTGGTTCACATTCCCATGATAGGTCAGACTTTGACCTTATGGGGTTCTTGCTAAAGGTGCTTCTGAATTGACTTTTTAAAGGTATTTCTTTTAGAGGTTGTGGCATTAACACTTAGGACATTGCATAAAGAAAAAAGAAAGAAAGAGAAAGAAAGAAAGAAAGAAAGAAAGAAAGAAAGAAAGAAAGAGAAAGAAAAGGAGCATCTCCTACAGCCTTTTAGAGGGAATTGCTTTGCTGGGTTCTGCAATTCCTACAGGAACTCCTGGCGTCTATGCATGTTCCACCCGAGCACATTTTTAAAATGACTTCTCTTCTCCTCACCTCCTCACCTAGCAATTTCTTTAAGTGAGTAGGTGGTACTTAAAGTGTTTATCTGATTAAAGTAATTCTCAGTGAGATGAATAACTAATAGAAAACCCTCAAGAGAACATTTTAATTTTAAAGAAAGCCTCATAAACTCAAGTTAATTTAAAAGAGGCAGCTTTCTATAATGGAAAGACCACTGAACTAAAGATCAAATGTACCTCTAACTGTAAGATTTTAGTTAGGTTTTACCTTCTTTCTCCCATTTATGTAGGTATTCTGTAATTTTTAATTGTCTTTCATAAATATGTAATATATTTATAATATATTCAGTGAATTTTATGAAGACTTTTGTTTAAAATTCTTACTGAATGAAATAAAGCTGTAATTTCACATGCCTGCAGAGCCTTAACAATTTATTTTCTCTTATTAGGCTTCCAGTTAGATGTTTTACAGAAATAGTAATAAAATATATTTATTATATGCCGGAAAGTATGCCAAGAGCCTACATATCCTATTTATCTTTATTGCAACCATAGGCAATAGAGACTCTTACCTTTTTTATAAAGGTAAGGAAATGGAGGCTCAGAAAGGTTAAACAATTTACCAAGTTACACAGCTTTAAGAGGTACGACAGTGATTTAAACCTGTTTCTATAATGCTAGAGCCTGAGCTCTTAACCATTATGCTGTGCTACCTTTAAACAATACTAAAGATTTCTGATAGTAATGAAATCTTTTGCAGCAATTTTAGAACGTACATCCATTCTAGAATATCCCCAATTCTAGGCTTAACCAGAATTGTTGTGATTTTATATTAATTCTTAACAAACATCTGAAGATCATGAAAAGCATAGTCTAAACAGTACAGAAAGTATTCAGCCCTCCACTTCATTCAGTGACTATTTCTGAGTGCCAGTTACATGTCAGGTGCAAATGAAAACCAGTTAAGATTTTTTATGGGGGCGGGTCAGTTTCAAGTGAACGGTTGAAATCCTATAGTAAAGGCTGTGATAATGAAGGAGGACCCAGCTCAGCTGTGTATGTGGGGACAGTAGAGGAGTGGGGAGATGTAGGTACTTGTAAGATGATGATCATTTTCTAAAGTTATTTGGAGTTTTACTTCGTGTTCAGAATCCTGTGGGACTATTTAAGAGTAAGGAATATATTGTTTTTTTGTATAAGTATTTCCATTTAAAGGAAAAGATCAGAACTCATTCTTTCTGATATAGTTTAGCATGCCTTGGCAGGGAATGTTGTGTTAGTTTTGTTTATTCAGCTCCTGCAAGGGTCTGACTCAAAGTATGTGCTCAGTGAATATTTATTGAAGAATTGATGAAGGTCCTCATCTGGATTTTAAATAAAAAGAATGGGACCTGTTTATTATCCTAATTGGTATTGAGGATTTAATTATTATCATTGAATTTCCTTTTTTTCTTTAAAAATATCACATTATAAACCAGGCGTGATGCATGCTTGTAATCCCAGCATTTGGGAGGCTGACACTGGAGGATCTGGGTTCGCAGCCAGCCTCAGCTGCTTAGTGAGACCCTCCACAACTTAGTGAGACCATTTCAAAATAAAGAATAAAAAAATAGGATGACGGGGGGTGTAGCTTGGAGGTAGAATGCCCCCAGGTTCCACCCCCAGTACCATAAACAAACAAACATACAAACAAACAAACCAGGCATGGTGGCATATGCCAGTAATCCCAGTACTTGGGAGGCTGAGACATGAGGATCACAAGTTTGAAGACAACCTCAGCAACTTAGGGAGATTCTCAGCAACTTGATAAGACCCTGTTTCCAAATGAAAAATAAAATAGGTTGGGGTTGTAGCTTGGAGGTAGAATGTCCCTGGTTTCAATCCCCAGCACCACGTGCACAAAAAATTCTTAGCTGGGCATGGTGGCGTGCTCCTATAATCCTAGCACTTGGGAGGCTGAGACAGAAGGATCACAGGTTCATGGACAGCCTCAGCAATTTAGGCTCTGTATCAAAGTAAAAAATAAAATAGGGCTGGTGGTATAGCTCAGAGGCAGAATACCCCAGGGTTCAATCCCAATACCTACAAAAAAAAAGTTTCAATTTGTTAAACAGGTGAAGGTTGTGGAAGTGAAACTACAGAAGTTAAAAATACAAAAAGAAGTTGCTGAGTAATGATCCTTGTGGCATCTGTCTTGTGGAAGTCATGTATTGTCTTGACTGGGTCTTCATTGTCCTGAATTGTGGCCATTGGATTTTAGGACTTTAAGGTCAAGTACCTCTTTGACTCTGTTGTAGATTTTTCACTCCATATGAATGTTCAGTGATTACTTGCTAAATTATATTCTGTTTTTAAAGTGAAATTAGAAAAAGATTGTTGTGTACTATCAATACTTGCTGAAAATATTTTACATCTTTTAAAAGACTTTAATGGAAGAGACTTTGAAAGGTTGCAGATTTTTATCATCACAAGCAATTGGGTGCTTTATTTAAACAACATTCTTTTAAAATAGAGCTGTTGATAAACCACAAACTGTAACTTGGTAGGCAGAATCGGTGAAGATCAGATAGGGCCTTTCCTCTTTCAGTTCCTTCTTATTTATCACTTGAATCTGAAAAAAAAAAAAAAAAAAAAAAGGCAGCACACAACTATCAGTTTAGTACATCTGATGGTCTTCTGTAGATGTTTAAGCTTCCAGAAATTAGTCATTTCAAAAGTAATCGTGCCTTGGTTTAATAGTAAAACTGTACTAGCAAAAGAATGTGTTTAGTATTCAGATTTGCTGTTAACTTATACTAAGCTATCTAAAACCTTGTTACTCGGGTAGTTGTAAAATTTAGATGACTTTATTATTTTAATAAGATTACTTAAAATTAACTTGGGAAATTAGGCAGAAAATAGTGGTTGAAATGAACACAAATAAATTCAGATGTGTTTTAATATACTGAACATCATCCATCTTCAGGATGCATGAATTAACAGCATTGTTGCTCTTATATTGAAGTGGTTTAGAAAGGAATTTTAAGTGTTAGTTTTAAAAAAATATTAATTTTTTGAGATTCCAGAGTTCTTGGGAAATTTCTAGAAGAAATTGTGGTAGTTGAAGAATTTTTTTCAAGATCTTGGCCATTTTTACTCTTAAAATAAATTAAAAGAGCATTTTATACTTAATAATTACATCAGTTAATACAGTTTATTTGTTTTCTAGGGAATGTGTTATGTTTTAAAAATTTTGTCCTTAATATTATAAAGGACTTGAGAACCAAATTTTGGAGTCTGAGCTTTATGAAATTTTGGTGATGAATACCTACAGAGTATTCACTGACAGTAAGGGGCAGCACAGTTTCATCAAGATTATGTGTTAGTTGTGTGTACTGTGTACAGGTTTAGACATGTTAAGAAAGAAATAGTAAGCTGAGAATTGTTTTCTACAAAAATTCTAGCTTCCAAGGTTTTAATGGTAATGGAGTGTTGCTAGTGATATTGAATGTTTATCCTAAAAAGTAGGAATATTAAAATTGAATACTAGTTGGAAGACAAAAATTCAAATTTTATATGTTTATCTCATTTTAGTTTAAGAGTTGAAGACATAATTGAATCCATAATGCACTGCTTAACATACATCATTTTCCTAAGTATGGCCTTTGAGTCAGAAGTAGCTGTACAAAATTCTTTATAAAGTCCATTGTTACACTCATTTCCTTAGCTTATACAATTTAGGAGGTTATTAAATCTTTTGGTAATTTTTTGGTTCATTCTCCCCAATGACCATTTTGTTTATAGATGGATATGGAAATAAGAGAGGAGATGGCCTTAATATCAGATTGTTTACCTTAAACCTTGGATCATTTACTGCAAATTTTTCACTTATGATACATTCAAACTAGTAACCAAGGTGATAAAAACAGTTGGAGTCACTTAACACTACTGAATTGCCTTTTAAATCACCAGAGTAAGATTAAAATACATTTAGGATGCTTTGTAGTTTATATTTTATGTATTTAAATTCTTCAAAAATGTATGATTTGTATTGTGTCTAATATATATGACAGATTAAACATGAATAACTTAAATTTATATTACAACATAATTTTAAATATTATTAGGATTGATCTTTTTAGATATGACTAAATCTGATTTGGTCAAACTACAAAATTTATTTATATATTGCTCTTAACCTTAACCTTCTCTCAGAAGAATCTTCCTCCCACACAGCTTCACAGCTTTTTTTTTTTTTTTTTTTGTGGTACTGGGGATTGAACCCTAGGGCACTCCACCTCCGAGCTAAACTCCCAACCCTATTTTATTTTGAAACAGGGTCTTGCTAAGTTGCTGAGGGCCTCACTAAGTTGCTGAGGCAGGTCATAAAGTTGCAATCCTCCTGTCTCAGCCTCCCCAGTACTGGGATTACATGCCTTCCTCCACAGGCGTTCTTAAAGGTCAAGAACCTTGAAGGTCAAGAGTGTTGAGTTTTCTCCAGAGGTTTGCTTCCTATTTCTAGGCTCTCTAACCAGCACCTTGGCTGGAAGGAGCCTGCTAGTTGTCTGCATCATCTCATAGTACCTGCATGAAAGTGGTGAAATCCCTTCATTCTGGAATGTGTGGTTTTGCCTTGTTTTACGTTCATCTTTTGGTGTATATAGTGTATATTCTTTCATCCATTAGATGTTAATATTTTTATATTACTTTGAAGTGTTCCAACTTCTTTAGTTTTTCATTTTACTTTCAATTATACTTCGTTCCTTTTTATTATATTTTTTTGTTTCTTAAAAGATTTTTATTCTTATTTAAAAATTTATTTAATGAGCCGAGTGTGGTGGCACATGCTTGTAATCCCAGCATTTGGGAGGATGAGATGGGAGGATCCGGGTTCGCGGTCAGCCTCAGCTACCTAGTGAGGTACTCCGCAACCTAGTGAGACCCTGTTTCAAAATAAAAGAATAAAAAAATAGGGCTGGGGGTATAGCTCAGAGGTAGAATGCCCCTGAGTTCAATCCCCAGTACCGCAAAAAAAAAATGAAATACTCTCTTTATTTGGAAAAAGTTGTGCTCTTTCCTATTCTGATATAATTAGCATACCCTGTGAATTTTTTTTCTTGTTTTAGAAAAAAAGAGTTTTTTTCTATTTTTAATGAGACAAGGACAGAAGAGAGGACATGACACAAGAGCATAACAAACACATTCTAATGAAACTCAGACTTACCCTTTGATTGAATGTGAATAGGCAATTGCCTTTTGAGATGAATTGAAATGGGCTGGTTGTCATGATTTTCACACAACTTAAAATCTGGAATCCTCTCATGGTTAAAACAGGATGTCTTATTTGATAGACATCATGGTGGAGTAGGAAGATACTGGACTAAGAGTTGAAACATGGCTTTTGGTTCTGGCTTTACCACTTATCAAATTAATACAAGTTCTTTAACGTGTTGATGTCAGTTTTTCTATTTATAAAGATCTTTGCATGACATATCACAAGACTTTTAAGAAAGTCAAGTATATAAGGACATGAAAGTATTTTGTAACTTGCTCTGTCGAACACCATATATACACACAGTTTTATATGGTTTCTATACTGTACTGTGGGGGTTAGCTGAAAAAAGCAGAATCACTTCAATAGGAATGAAATGTCAGTGATAAAATATCCCTTATCTGTTTTGAAGTATGTGATCAGTCTAGAAGAAGGGCATGCTTAAAAGAAGGTCACCTCAGTAACTTCTGAGTCCCCTATTTACTATTGCAGAAGTATCAGCAACAGGGTTGATGGAGGATGCTGATATACTTTGGGCTAATGTTTACTTTCACTTTGAAAAGGATATTTGGCACAGAATGAAAGTTTATAGCACTTTGGACTCAGATAATAATTTTAGACTTTATTTTCATTGCCCCCCCCCCCATTTCTTACCACTTAAATAAATTTCCTTCTGTTTAGAGTGCCACTATTTTCCATTTCCACTTGGTCTGCTTGTAACCATAATGAAAACTCAGTTTCAAAACTACCTTCAGGAATATTTTGCCAATCATCTCCAAAGACATGTTAATACATTAAACCCACTATATTCACATTACACAATTGTTTTAATGATAATTCTTTAAAAATTATGTTCATGTTAATGTCAGTTATTTAAAACATACTTTTTAGTAAAAGCCTTTTAACAAAAAATAAACACAAATGGCAAAAAATAATGTATTATTGTTAAGGGACATACAAGGAAAAGTAGGTCTTCTCTTGCACTTCAAATCCAGAGTTCCTCACCACCACTTCATAGAATATATGCAGTTGTTGTACATCTTCTCAGAAATTTTCAGTGCATTTGCTTGCACATTTACATAAATATCCCCTTGGACATATATGGATGCATTTCATGCCAACCTGTTCTCTGCTTTATTTAATTTAGTTTTTGAATTCTTTTGATCAGCATACAGAGCTCTAATTGCTGCAAACACTGTTGATCAACTATTGTATAGTGAGCTGGCTCAATTTCCAATTTTTCTTTCCTCAAATACCTCTTCTATCTTTAAGTTAATTTTGATGCAAGTGATGTGTTAAATACCTGAAAACTTTAATGCTCACTTTTTCCTTATTATTAATGTTATCAAGATACTTAAGCTTGCTTGGATTAACAGAAAAATTTCACTTGCCTATTTTTACGTAATTTCTTTTCATTTTTGTATGTGAATACATTGTAAAGACATTTTCCTCTTGAAATTATATTTTGAAAATATAATTTTTTTTTATTACTAGCGCGCGTGTGTGTGTGTTTTATTGAAATTGAGTCTAAGAGTATTCTACCATTGAGCTATACCCTCGGCCTCATTTTATTTTTGTTTTATTTTGAAACACAATACCTTGCTAAGGTACTGTGTACTGGTTTTGAACCTGTGATTCTCCTGTCTCAGCTTCCCAAGTACTGGAATTGCAGGTGTCCACCACCATACTCCACTAGTAGTGTTTTTATTCATAGTATTTTTCATTAATAGCATTAGATATATGGGTTCAAAATCCATTTGGATAACCTACTATTTATGTAATCTTTGGCAAATTACTTATCCTTTTTGTATCTCTCTTTCCTCATCTATCATATAGATTTAGTAAATATGTCCATTTTACATGATCAAGTGAGATAATGTGAAAAAATTGCAAATTATAAAATGCTATATGAATGTTACAAGAAAATAAACACACTCATTATCTAATAAGGTGTTCTTCAGCATTTATCTACAATAAGCCAAAAGAGTACTTACACATAATTTTTTTCACTTTCAAATTGTGCAGAATTATTTATTTTTTATGGCACTCGTCAATATATAACTTCTTTCTCTCTTTTCTCTTGTGTTTTGGAAGTCATTTGGTAAGATGGCTTGGATTATATGCTATATTTAACTTTTTCATAATGCTAGTTCTCTTATTTATTTGTAAGTACAGCATACTCTTTTTATCGAGAGAATAATTATTAAATTTCTAAAATATGACTTGAAGAAAAAGCATGACTTCTGCCCTGAAGACGATTAAAACTATTGGTTCTGTTTAGGCTTCTCAATATTGTTGAGTTTGCTTTCAGTCTCTTCTTGTTTAGCTTTTTTGTCTGTTTTCTTTCATCAGCTCCATTTTACTCCCAAATTCCCGGCCGCCCTTTGGCTCTCAGTGCCAGTTTTCTTTTGCCCATTTATGGTGAGGCTGCATGGCAGTGGTTGCCTCTTCTTTCTCCATTCCAGTTACCTCCACCTTCCCAATCACTTCTGCCATTCCTGGACCCCATCTTAATACTAAGTTAATTAGTTTCCCAAACACTTAAACTAATCTCATAAACCTTAAATCTCTGTCTCACATGTTTGTTCCATCGCTTGTTCATCCATCCATCCATCCATCCATCCATCCATCCATCCATCCATCCATCCATCCAGATGTTTAAAAGGTCACGCTTGATGCTAAAAGGACTGCAGAGATCCTGGGTTCCAGCTACCAAAGGAATTTATGATTTAGTGAGATACGAATATATGTAGTGTTTATTCAATTTGTTAGAATTTAGACTTTTTCAAGTCCCTTCTGTAATTGTTACTCTCATCAAAAAATTGAGAGCTTGAGAACCCAGTAATTATAACAAGATAAAATAATTTTAATTCTGTTTTTAATTTATTGAAGTATGACTGTTATTAATATTGTCTCTGAATGGGACCACTTTTAAAGATTCATTTATTAAAAGGAGATGTTTAGGAAAACTTATTCTGAACCAACAAAGAATACTGGGGCACACCTGGTCCTGGTCTTTGGTGTTACTAAAGTGCTATGGTGTTTTTTATTTTTTGGGTTTTTTTTTTTTTGGACAATTTTTGGGAAGTTGTCCAGGTTAAAAAAAATTACCCCATCATTGTTTTAAAAGACAAATAATGGCTGCGCGAACTCAGTATCAAGGTGATAAAGATATCAATTATTTCTTGGTGACTGATGGCTTAATTTTTTTGTTAAAATGTTGGTAATATTTTAGTAAAAATCCAATACTGATCAAATGATGTACTGAATGACTAGTTATTTAATGTTTCATATGAGAATGCTAGCAAAGTGATGTTTAGTAACTAAACAATTGCAGTTCCCTGATTCAGTTGTGACGGGGAGCAGGAAGGGCTCAGCCAGCTTGGTTGCCGTGGTCTGTGTTCAGCATCAAGTTTCTCTTGCTGCTGATACAACTCAGATACAGTTGTGATGATTCAGCATCTCTCTTATTTCTGGGTTATGATTCTGTTCTGCTGCCCTTTGAGCATATGTTTCTGTTCTTATAATTGGGTTTATATTTGTGTTGCCTTTCTCAAATAAATTGCAGATTTTTCAAAAGCAAGAAATAATGTCACAGATATATTTGTATTCCATAAGCCTAATATAGTGCTTTGTGTTTAGAAGGCATTTAAGTGAATATATGCTAATGAATGATGATAATGCTAATTTCTTTCCCATTTTAAAAAGTCTGCTTTTATTCTCATTATTATAGCATCCTGTGGGGGGGCACCAAATGCTGTGTGCATGTATGTCAATGTCAATGTCATATACATTATGATATGAGACCATAATGCACCAATAAAAGCACAAATATATATATATATATATATATATATATATATATATATATATATTAGCATCCTGTATCATGGCTTTTTTTTTTCTGTTTTGTAATATACTCCTCATAAGGGTATACTACTAGTAGTAACATTTTAGGAAGTATTTTTCACATGGATTATTTGACTTTCATATCAGTTTTGAGATAGATGTATACTAATATTCTTTTTTTCCTTTTGAGAAAGCTGAAGCCCAGGCTCACACAGACCACTGAAGACTTCAGCCAAGACTTCCACCCTAAAGCCTATGCTTATCCCAATATACCTTAATTCTATATTAGACAACTAGAGTATATGATGAGATTTGCTCCAAATTGCAGAATCACATGAGTGATTTCTTTAGGCAAAATCAACTTTTTTAAAGGATTAATTAGAAGTTAAAGTACAGATGCCAAACACCATCAGTATGTGTATCTATATTTATGTGTGAGTATAAGTGCCCTTATGATTTCGGAAAAAAGATCTAGGACCATTATAAAAATTTCAAGGAAAATAACATGTAGAGACCAAAATCACCTAAAATCTCATCACCTAGAGACTATAATGGTTAATATTTTATTGAATAATCCTGTATGCATCTCTATATAAGTATATGTGCATTAATATTACATACTTTTTCATAAACTGACTCATCTGTCCATGGTATGCTATAATCTGACCTTTACCAATTGACAGTTTATTATGAAAATTGCTCTGTGTTTGAAAGTAGAAGTCTACTCAGACTTAATAGCTCCCTTGAATTTCACTGTTTGAGTCTACTGCCCTTGTATTATTATCTACTTTGAATAGTCTTAGGAATGTCTCTGTTGAACTTTTGGGATGTATTGGCTGATTATCTGCCCTGAGAGCATCTGTGTACCACTGTTCTAAAAAATACAAGGTATTAACCACCTGTTTAAAAATATTAATAGTATATCTTATTTAATTCAGTATATCAAAACATTTCAATATGTAATCAGTATTAAAACATTACTAAAATAATTTACACTCCAACTTAGTTGTTGAAGTCCTGTATGTGTTTAAAAATAGACGTTTTAGAGCAGCTTTAGTTTTCAGCAAAACTGGGAATTCAGAGTTCCCATATATCCCTTCCTCCTGCACACACACAGCTTCTCTTGTCAACATCCTGCACTAGAGTGATACGTTCATGACAAGCAGTGAATCTACATTGACACATCATTCTCACCCAAGTTCACAGTTTACTTTAGGGTTCACTCTTGGTGCTGCATATACTATGAGTTTTGACAAATATATAATGGCATGGACTCACTATTATAGTATCATACATAATTGTTTTGCTGCTCTAAAAATTTTCTGTGCCCCACTTATTCATCCTTCCCTCCCCCAGACTTAGATCTTTTTACTGTTTACATGATTTTGCGTTTTAAAAAGATATTTTCCTCTTAAATTTTTGATAACATTTTTGCCTATTGTGCTTTGCTTTACATGTCTAATTTGAAAATTTGATCATTATTTCATGTTGGCATGGATCAATAAATTGGAACCCTTCAAGATTTGTCTTTACACATTTTAATTTAGGTTTGAAATTAGTTTAACAAAAACATAACCCTACTTAATTCACCTTAAAGCTAAATAAACAACAAACTAGAGAATGATGAGAGGTATAGGATTGGTATGGGACTTGAAGGCACAAGAGGAAATTTTCTATACCAGGCCAATCTGGAATATCCTTGGATGTTCAATAAGGTGATTTACTCTCAGAATTCTAAATTAGGTGAGGAAATACAATTGTATCTTTCTAACTTTATAATCAAATTATGTTAACATGGGTTGTTTAGCTTTTAAAATGATTTGCTTCATTTTAGGAAGATACTATCCTAATCAGTCTCTATTCTTGAAGAGTCGGAGGAATTTATCTGCCTGCTCTTTTCCTTTAGTTCTAAGATTATCTTTATGTTACTCTGGAATTAAGTAATTAAAATTGCCTTTTTAATGATCTCTCACAATAATTGTGTGAAACTATCTAGTTTATAAGTTTACTGAACCGAAAAAGAACTGCTTTTTCCTTTAAATCAGAAATGCATACTAGAAGCAAGTGTATGTTTTATACAGTTGTAGAGCAATCTGCATTAATTTCAACTACATATGAGTTGGGTGTTGAACTTTTTGATAGCATGAGTGTTTTTTTTTTTTTAATTTTCAATTTGGTACATAGAAACAGATGGAAACAGTTCAAATTCTGCTTTCTAAATATTACAGAAACACTACTTTTAAGTCAGTGACCTCCCCATATATTCAGTATGCAAAAAGCTACAGCTCATCATTATTTCTATTAACTTTTTTAATAAAAAATTTAAATATTAGAAACAATAGTATGAATTTTCTTATCTGCTCAGACATAGGTAAGAACATTTTGAAGCAGTTTACACAGGAAATACTTATGCCTCAGTGTCTTATTAGTTAAAAACTGCTAAATACTACTTGAAATTGTTGTTGCCAGATTAGTGACCAGGGCTGTGGTGGTAGGATCCAGTCAGACTCTGACTTCCAGATGCTTGCAAATGTACAGTGTCTGTACTTCCAAACTCAAGTCCAGCCATAAGTTATTTTGCCAACGTGCTAATGTAATCTGTATTTTTATTGATTTCTACTTTCATAAACTTGTTTCAAAATAAAATACATTTTTATAAGAAAGGTTTTTAATCTGTGTTTTGATGGCCCTAACATATTTTAGTTCTAAGGCTAAAGTAGCTGTTCTCAGTAGGTCCGTATACTCTTTAGGTGTGTGTCAAGAACTGTGTAGTGTCTGAGATTTTCCTATATTAAGTGCTAATTAGTGAACCTATTACTGTTTCCTGGATACTCTCAGAAAACATGAGGGTGCAGCTGGAGACAAAGGACTTTGTGACTTATGGCACAGACATAAGTATCAACATATTTGTATCAGTTTACCTTGCTCCTAAGTCACAGAAATGTAGTATGAATGGAATCAGATAGATGCGTGCAAATGCAGTTGGTTGCATTATGGAAGAGGAACGCTGAGTTTATGGGACCCAAATAGCACATGAAGTGCAGTTAGCGTGCTTGCTTTTGCTGCTGTGACAATTCGTGTCTTCCAAGGATATCAGATAATACGTCCTTTGCTCTGGAGGAAGACAGACTCTGTCTCTTCCAAGATTCTTTGCTTTAATCATGTTGCTATCATGTTAATAGTTTAAAAGGACTTCAATTGATCACTTGCTCTATTAACATATCTTGGAAAAGATAGTCTGGAACAAAACCCAGCCAGTGCCTCTGCTCTCAAGAAGTGAAGAAATATGAGAGGCCCCTGGGATTCTCTTCCAGTAGTGTAACATTTCTGAGGTAGTTTCAATTGAATTCCCCAAGTGTGCTCATGGTTTTATCTGCATGCTGTGTTTGTTAGTACTATGTGACCACCAGACTCTCCATTTGGCTATTCGGTGCCAGTCTTTGTAGAATGTTATCATGCCCAGGTGAAATCTAGTAATTTGACATTTAGGCAGATTTCTGGAACTCCCAGTATTTGGTGTATCTTGTTTCCACAAATTTTGCTGCCTTCCCCAGCTTTCTTCTCTTTTTTACCCATTCAGTAAGGCTGCTGTTCTTTGCTTGTGTACTGCTATTGTGAAATGCCTCTAGACAGAAAGCCAGGGAGATGATAATGCTCATTTCATGTAATTTCTTTCAGGGACAAAAATCATACATTGCCCATTTCCTAACATTTTAAAATACTTTTTTCAAATATTTTTCTGCTGTTTTATTTCATACTATTTATGACAGGCTGCCTAGCTTATGCCTGTTATGATCTTATGGCCAAAAGTAAAATATTTTGTCACTTTAATTTGAATTATTTATGTTTATACAGTATTATGGCCATCTAGACTGCAAGATGGCTCAAGTCCAAGATGTTATCTTTTCTTCTTTAAAAAAAATTCAGAGTATTTTATATATAGGTAATCAATAAATTTGTCATGTTTCATAAAATAGTAGAAACCTGAGAATTAAATACAAAAATTGTACTAACATAAAAAGTCTGGCCATTGCTATTACTGTCATGATGCCATATGACAGCCATATGACTTATTTACCTCTAGGAAAACAGGTGCCTACAATTGGTAACATACCTTTGTTTTTCCCTGTGGTGCTGGGGGTTGAAGTCAGGGACTTGTGCATGCTAGACAAGTGTTCCATGACTGAGGTACACTCTTAGCTCAGATAACGTAAGCTTTTTATGAATTGTTACTGAGCATTTTGAAGGAAAAAAATTATGAGAGAAATTTGTAAAGGCTACCATATTTGGTGGTTTTTTAACTGACTTGAACTAGTGTTATTGTATCATATTTAAATTTCTCTACATGATTTAAATTTGTATTGCAATTTGTAGAACAAAAAAGGATTTTATACACAGTATCTAAAAGTAATTATGACTTTCTCAACAACTCTATATTAGGTTTAGAACTATCCCCATTTCACCGATGAGAACATTAGATCAGTAAAATTCTTTTATACTGAAGGTTTGAAAGCTATGAGGATGTGGTAATCATCTTTTCACCATCATAACAAAATATGGGAGAAAAACTACTTAAAGCAGGAAAGCTTTATTTTGGCTCACAGTTTTAGAAGTTTCAGTTCATTAGTTACTTGGGGAGGGAGAACATC
Organism: Graphiurus murinus; assembly: GCA_004027655.1. NCBI lineage: Eukaryota > Metazoa > Chordata > Mammalia > Rodentia > Gliridae > Graphiurus > Graphiurus murinus. The sequence continues at coordinate 10,307 of PVLC010010525.1, read as the reverse complement.
ATAGTGGGGCAGGTGTGGTGGAGCAAAGCTGCCCATCTCATGATGGCCAATAAGCAGAGAGAGAGAGAGGAAAGAGGCAGTTTTGCCAACACCATTTGTTGAAGAGGCTAGCTTTTTTTCCAGTGTATGTTTTTGGCTCCTTTGTCAAAAATCAATTGGCTGTAATTGTGCAGATTTGTTTCTGAGTCTTCTATTCTGCTCTATTGGTCTATGTGTGTTTTGTGCCAATGCCATGCTGTTTTTATTACTGTGTCTTTGTAGTATAGTTCGAAGTAAGATATTGTGATGCCTCCTGCATGGTTCTTGTTGCTGAGAACTACTTTGACTATTCTAGGCTTTTTGTTGTTCCAAATGAATTTAAGGACTGATTTCTCAATGTCTGTGAGAAATGAACTTGGTAATTTAATAGATATCACATTGAATCTGTAGATCACTTTTGGAAGAATGTCCATTTTGATGATATTTATTCTGTCTATCCAAGAGCATGGAAGATCTTTCCATCTTTTAATATCTTCTTCGATTTCTTTTTTCAATGTTTAATAGTTTTTCTTGTAGAGGCCTTTTACCTCCTTGGTAAGGTTAATCCCTAAGTATTTCATTTTCTGGGGCAATATGGTGAGTGGAATTGTTTTCTCAATTTCTTTTTCAGTGGATTTATGGTTGGCATACTTGTTTAAAGACTTGTTGAAGATTGTGTGTGACACATTGTCACATTGGGCTTGTTCTACTGATATTAATATTCTACCATTAGAATCTACTTTAAATCATGTTAATAGTTTAAAACTTCTTTAATGATTACTTGTTCTATTAAATATGTTATAAGGATGGCATCATTGTAATCACCGTATACACTTATTTGGGTACTATGTCCTTGGATATGTTGAATTGGACGTGTTGATCATTTGGAGTATGTGCTTGAATTACGTTGTCTATCTGATCTTGAGATATGTCCGGACATACTTCAGTGAGAGAACTTGTTGGCAGGAGGTGGTATTTTTTACCAGCCAATGGTGTTTGATCTTGGTTTGAAAGAAGCTAGCTCTATCAACACATAGGATAATGATTTACTTCCCTTATCCGTTTTCTTTGTGGCCTTGAGAAATCCCAGAAAACAGAGTCTTTTTGTAAGGGAGAAAGTAGTCTTTATATGAAAGACTTTGCTTTTCTTATCAAAATACAGAAGGCTCTTTATCTTTTGATCCACTAGATTTACTGTTAACATAGACATCAGATTTGCTTTTTCACTTCTATCAGCATCACAGAGCAGATCTTTGGAGATCATAAAAGCAAGTGAATATGACATGCATATCTATTTTGCAAAAGTGTTTTATAAATTTTGTCATGTCATTTTTTTTAGCTTGTCTATAATACCACTGCTATACTAGAGTATTGTGGGGTCCTCCCGACGAAGGGGCCCCCTACCCCGATCTCCCTGGAGCATCTACCCCGAAAGGGGGTTCCCCGCGGAAAAGGAAGGTCGCGACGAAATGAACACACGGCGGGGACTGAGCATCAGAGGACTCATCCGTTTATTACATGAGGGGCAAAGTGTTATATAGAGCAGAGCGAGAGGAGTGTCTCCTTGCAGGGCCAATCAGGGTAAATGTCATCTTGGTCATGCCTCTTTGGCCCAGTCCAAAAGCTGATCACACGCTGATCACACTACCAGGGACCTATCAATGGCTTGATCACGCTGAGGAGACATACCTCGTCCAATCCTAGTCTCTGGTAAACACTCTTAGGCCTCCATCCTCGCCACTTCCCCTCTGCGCCATCTTTGATGCATTTTTTCCTTTTCCGTCGGGCGGGGCTACCGCCTTCTCTCTGGGGATCTTTCCCCACAGAATATTAGTTCCCAAATCCAAGAGAACTTTCTTTTAGTTCTACCTGAATGAATAATGTGTCACATAACCTTATATATATCATTTTGCAATTCACTATAGATGGTCCTAAATCTTCTTGTAATTTAAATGTTCTGTCATTTTTATGTATGTTATTGTTTTAGTTCTTCAACTACATCATCAGCTCACCAAAACAAGGATTTCATCTTAATTTTGGTGACTTTCATAATATATTGCATACCACATTTGGTATAATAGAAATTTGCTTACAAAAGCAATTCTCAAACTCCACCTTCTTAAGAATCAATCTTCCCTTTACAGGGATGCCCTGTTCATAGTTTCTTTTTCCCTATTTTTCTTCTTTTTAAAATCATCCAGATAAAAACTAAAGACTTTTCAAGGACTCTTATGGCTCTGTATAACCTGACTTGATTTCTTTTTTTCACATTTCTAACCTCATCTACTGCAGCTCTTGTTTTCCCCTTGTTTCCTCAACAGTAGCCACACTGGCTTTCTTGCTATCCCTGGAGCGGCTCAGCCATGCTCCTTCAAACATTGCACTCTGGTTGCTCTGCCTCTACTAGTTGTCCCCAGTGTATCATCATGGATAATTCTATGGCCTTCTTCAAGTGTGTGCGCATTCTCAATGAGACCCACTTTGACCAACTCAATAAAATTAAAATTGCACATTCCTATCTCTGGCATATTTGGTTAGTTTATGTGCCCATCCACGAATCAAGCACAAGTTCATGGCTCTAGTAATTGGCTTTGGTGATTTAAAGTTAAATCTGATAGTACACAATTTTCCTAGAGTAGTTGAACCGAGTTATTAATACCGTTCAACTTAGCACTTTGCCTATTCTAATTTAGTAGTGAACGTCTGATTTCTTGGAAACTGGTGGAAACATTTCAGAAGTCAATTAGGTTCTACTAGAATCAATTCGTGTGCCTATTTTCCATGTGTGTATCTTGTTTGGTGAAATATCTAAAATATTTTCCTTATTTTATTGTTTTTTATTATTACTGAGTTTTGAAAGTTTTAATATTTTCAGGGTACATTAACTTTATGGGTTTGTATTTTCTCCCAGTCTGTCTTGTCTTTTCATGCTCTTAATTGTCTCTCACAGAGAGAAGTCTCTAATTTTGAAAAAAAAAATTACTTTTATATTCATTTTCATTTAGTTCAATATATTTATGGCTTGTTTTTTGATTTCTTCTTTCAAGCATATTATTTAGGGTCCAAATATTTGAGGATTTTCCAATGATTTTTTCTGGTATATTATAATAATATAACTTGAGAATATTTGTTGTACAATTTGGATATTTTAACATCTATTGGAACTTTTTTATGGCCCCAAATATAGTCTCTCCTTTTAAATATCCTGTGTGCATTTAAGTTTTTTTTTTGATGTTGTTTAAATCATAGTTAAATTATTTGCAACCAGTTTGATCATTTACAGCTTGCTTTTAAGCTTTATTAGGTAACACTAGAGCTGCCTTCAGTGTAGTCTGATTTTATTTATTTATTTATTTACTTACTTACTTTGTGGTACTGGAGATTGAACCCAGAGGCATTCTACCTTTGAGCTACACCCCCAGCCCCATTTTATTTCTTATTTGGAAACAAAGTCTCACGAGGTTGATGAGTCTCACTATTTGCTGAGGCTTTCCTTGAACCTGTGATCCTCCTATCTTAGCCTGGGATTGCAAGCATGCACCACCATGCCTAGCATCTAGTCTGATTTTATTCCACTACTAACATATTGCCCTCTCTGAACTGTATCTTTTTTTTTTTTTTTTAATTTATTGGTATTTGGGATTGAACCAAAGGGTATTATTCTGCCTCTGGGATAGACCCCAGCCCTTTTTATTTTGAAACAGAGTTTTTTGCTCAGTTGCCAAGGGTCTTGCTAAGATGCTAGGGCTGGCTTCAAACCCATGATATTCATATCTCAGCCTCCCAAATACCTGGATTATTTGGCCCGAGTACTGTATCTTGATAGCCTGGTTCACTACAGCCTGACCTTACCTGAATGTTCAGTTTGAGGGTTGATATGTGTGCACATATGAGAAGACTGCCCAAGACTGAGATCAGAATCATGCAAAAGAAACGGAGAAAATTCCCAGGACCAGGAATGTTCACACCACCAAGGGTGGAAAAAATACTTTTATTTTAAAGGGAAAATATTTGCAGGTTCATATGAGAAAAATAGCACCTTAAACTCAAAATTCAGCACTGTTTCAAAATGTTTTGTCATGAAATCTTTTCCTCCAATTATAATTATAGTAGATACTCCTCCTCGTCTTGTTACACAACAGTGGGAACTCAGGCTACTTCATACTGCATCTGCAACAGGACAGAAAACATAATAAATAGGTTATCAGAAAAATTCATGTAAAAGCAGTGGAAGGGGGATGTAAGAAGAGAAAAAAAGCTACAGTAAAATAGAAAGTTGTCAAATGTTGGAAGAGAATGAACTGTATTATCTGTTTCTCAGCTAGGATCCATTTCCTTCCTAATGCAATTTTAGCATAATACTAGGGATTTTGCCTTTAGAACTAAATATTGATTTTTTTTTAAAAGATTAGTTGACTGGAAAACATAGTTCTACCTAGATTAATGGAAAGGAAAATGGGCAACTGAAACAAGGCAAGAAGCCAAATATTTTTCTTTTGAAGCAGAATTCTAAGTACTTATTGTTAAATTTAGCATTTCATAATTAGAATCTTGGGACTTCAAAACCTTTAATAAATTACATTACTGTTATCTCTGTGAATGTCTTTTATGTTTAGCTAATGAAAGTTCTAAAAACTAGTAAGGATCACTGTTGTATGCCTATCATAATGATTAAATAGGAGAACCTTTTATAATATTTAGTAAATCCAGGCCAACAAATCTATTAGAGAATACAGAAGTGTCCTTGTTTTGGGCTACTTTTGGAATTTTGTCAGGGATCTCAGGTGGAATGTTGCTAGATAGGTAATGTGTTTTTTAAAAAAAGAGCTGCTATTCAATGTTTGTCCCTATGTATTCTAGATGATTGACTGATTAAGAAATTGGGTTCTTGAGACATACTTTAGATTATTTTAAGGATGGAGGTGGGGGTGTAATCTACATTAAAAAATGTTTCCAAGACATTGTTATGTTTGGGCAATTTTGAGACCACTGTGTAGAGGAATTGAGTGTGAGTGGTTCACAATCCTCACCAGTTGGACACGGGACAGATGACTCATCTACTAGATATTGCAGGTACATTGATACTCTGCTTTATAACTGGTTTCAGGAGAGCACGAGTGTCTTCCACAGGCCCTGTGTTTCTCTTTGGAACACCTGGGACAGGGTTGGGGATGGGCAAGGGCTGGTGGTGGCTCATAGTATCAAATAATGAAAAAAGATGAAGAATGATTTAGACTGAGTATAGGCATATGCACATGCAATTAGGCAGATGTGATTTTCTAGAGAGGTGGCCAGAGATGGTTGGTGTCTTGTATGAATGCTAACATAATTGGCCCTCCATATTTGTGGGTTCTTCAACCATTCGTGGATTGAAATATTTCAAAAAATTGTGTTTGTACTAAACATGTTTTATATATATATATATACATATATATATATATTTATATATATATAACATGTGCTAATACAGTTATAACAACTAATTACATGACATTTACATTAAATGTTATAAGAAATCTAGACATGATTTAAAGTTCACAGGAGGATACCTATAGGTTACATGCAATCACTGTGCTGTTTTACATAAGGGACTCAAGCATCGGTTAAATTTTGTATAAATGGGGGTCCTGGAACCAATCTCCTATAAATAATGAGGGCTGACTACATTGAGAAATCTCGTTTATGAATTGATTGCAGACACTCAAAGGGATGCAGGGTTGGCCATCTACTCCATGCTCATAGTAGTGAGCAAGCTGTTTTCAAGATGAATGACATATCGAAAATATAAATAGTAATTAGAATAGGAAGAAATAAACTATCCTTAGAACCTCGAAAGTAATTAATAGCCTTTCCAGTACATCAGTAATGGAGTATGGGCTTTTTAATTAATTAATTAATTAATTTTTGCGGTACTGGGAATTGAACTCAGGGGCATTCTACCTCCGAGCTACACCCCCAGCCCTATTTTTTATTCTTTATTTTGAAACAGGGTCTCACTAAGTTACAGAGTGCCTCACTAGGTAGCTGAGGCTGGCCTCGAACCCGGATCCTACAGTCTCAGTCTCCCAAATGCTGGGATTACAAGTGTGCGCCACCACGCCCAGCTGGGCTTTTTTAGAGAAAGAATACAATAATAAATTTATCACCAATTATTTAAGGATGATTTCTATGATACATAGAGAATTTATCATTTTAATTTAAAATTTAAGATTTGGGCAAACCATTTAATGTCTTGAGTCTCAAAATGAATAGCTTGGTTTAGATATTTTAGGTTTTCCAACTAATTCAAAATCTTTGTCTTCAAATTCAATAAAAGTTTTAATTTGTAGGTTATGAGCTCTAGAGAGAGGGTTGTTTAATAGATATGCCATCCAGTGTTTTCTAGTAATACTTCTTTGTTAATGAAAGTCTAACTTACCCACTCGAAAGTGAATATCACCTAGTTCACATGGAAATAAGCAAAAGCTGCCAAGCAGTACTTCAGGTCACTGCTGTGACAAAGAGATGTGCCCAAGAGCCCATGGAAGGTCGCCTCAGAATAGTGATTTTTTAAAAAATATGCTTTTATTGGTGCATTAAAGTTTCACATCATAATGTAAATCATGGCAACAGTGACATACATGCACAGAGTACTTGGTAGGCCCCTCACACCTCTCCATTTCCCCCCTTCCCAATACAGAGTACTGATACTGACATTGGCAAATTCACATATACACACATAGTTGATGGTAGTAATTCCATTAATGAATCTCACTCTTCTCCCTCCCCTTCCCTTAGACCACCTCCCTGGCTCCACTGAGGTTTCTTCTCCATTATCTGGAGTCCATGTGATATCCCAATTACTCCCTAGCTTCTGCATATGTGAAAAAATATATTACCCTTCACTTTTTGTGACTGGCTAATCTCACTTAACATAATGTTCTCCAGGTTCGGAAGAAATTTTCCTACAAATGACATAACTTTGTTCTTCTTTCTTGCTGAGTAGAATTTCATTGTGTGGATATCCCATAATTCTGCAATTTATTCATCTGTTGATGGACATCTAGATTGGTTCCTTCATTTGGTTGTTTTGAATTGTGCTGCGATGAACGTGGGTATGCATATATTACTGTAGTTCTCTGATTTTGGACCCTTTGGAAAGATACCCAGGAGTGGTATAGTCAGATCATATGGTGGATCTATTTCCAGTTTTCTGAGGAATCTCCACACTGATCTCTGTAGAGGTTGAACTCATTTGTGATCCCACCAACAGTGTAGAAGAATTTCTATATCCCCATATCCTTGCCAACATTTGTTGTTTTTTGACTTCTTGATGATTGCCATTCTGATTTGAGTTAGATGGAATCTCAGTGTAGTTTTGATTTCTATCTGTGATTCTTTTTTTTTTTTTAAAGTATGATGGTAGAGTCTTTGAGGTAATGCTCAGGTTGGGCTTCTAAATTTTAATTTTAAATGTTTCTGCCAAAAGCCAGTGTATTGTATAAAACCTTTCCTATGGAGCTGAGAAACATTATCAAGCAATAAAAAATACTTGAAGCAGACATATTTTGCAGAACATAGAGCTATTTTGCCTGTAATATTTGAATCAAAGAGAAATAAATCAAGACCTGGACTTATAGAATTATTTCTTAATAAATAATAAGTCTATAAGTCCAGTGCACCTTGAATTCTAAACTTTAAATAAGCATAGATAAGAAACCAGAATTTTCCTTATCTAATTTGACAGCTTTGATATGAAGAAGTGATTTGTTCATTTTAAGTAAATGTCAATGTTTGTGCTATTATTTTTTTATTGGTGCACTGTAATCATACATCTTTGTTAGGTATAAGCTGGTAAGGGCATACATGCACACCTCTCTCATTTAACCCTTCTCTACCTCCCATCCCACTCCCTCCCCCTCCTTCCTTTTCAAGTTCAGTTTAGTGATTGACTTCGATATGTTTGTGAAAGTATATCATGTGCATTAGAGCATCCCCCCCCATCACCTTCAGTTAAGTCACCTTCTTTGCTCATCTAAGGTTTCTCCTTCTTTGTCTAGAGTTCCTCTTATGTCCCACTGTCTCCCTAGCTCTCACATATTTTAGGGAGAGCATAAGATTTTTTCCTTTTTGTGACTGACTAATGTCACTTAGCATAATGTTTTCCAGTTCCATCCATTTCCCTGCAAATGACATAATTTTGTTCTTCCTTATTGCTGAGTAGAATTCCATTGTGTACATATTCCATAGTTTTGTAATCCATTCATCTGTTGATGGACATCTTGGCTGGTTCCATAGTTTGGCAATTATGAATTGCGCAGCTATAAATATAGATACACATGCATTGGTCTGATAGTTTGGTTTCCATTCTTTTGGGTAGATACCCAGAAGTGGTATTGCTGGATCATATGGTAGGTTCATTCCCATTCATCTGAGCACCTCCATACTGTTTTCCAAAGTGGTTGCACTAATCTGCTATCTCACCAACAATGTATTAGGGTTCCCACTTCTCTACATGCTAACCAGCATTTTTTGTTGTTGTGTTTTTGATGATTGCCATTCTAATTGGGATTAGGTGAAATCTCAGGATAGTTTTGATTTGTACCTCTCTGATTGCTAATGACGTTGAACCATTTGCATCTATCTTGTGAATTTTCTCTCCTGTGTCCCTTTTCTCATTGAGGCCCATCTATCTGTCCATCTGTCTATCTGTCCCTGATTCTTAGGTTTTCTGCTATTCTCTACACTGTTATCTTATCTTTAGAGTCAAAGCTAGGTCACTATGTCCAAGTTTAAGCCACAGGACAGGCAAGAGAACCACTTCAGGCAAGAAATTTCTTCTAAGGCAAGGCAGGGGAAAATTTTGATCACTTTCCTTGCTAAGAACTAGTCATATGGCAATACTTAGCTCTTATAAGGGAGTTTAGAAAATGTAGTCTTTAGCTCATTGATCAAGTGCTGTGGAATAAGGGGAAAGGATTGAAGGAGGTCAGCAAGTATCTGGCCTCTCATGTCTCTAGTATTGAATGGGCTTCTTATATGCGGTCAGGAGCTCACTCTGCTCCAAGGAGCTTGACTCATCACACATAAACAGCACACAATTGGCCCAAATCAGCTTTCTTTTCTTTCATTTGTTCTTCATCTTTAACCTCCAGTGTAAGTCCTTCCTCATCTATTTTCTAAACATAACATGCTATATGTATCAGTAATTAAAAAATATCAGGAAAAATGATGTAAATGGAGTTTCACTTTGCACTAATTACATGGGTTCCAGCTCAGCTGTTAAAAAATGTCCAAATATACCTATAATAGAAAAGCATTTAAGACAGTGGACAAGTTTTATAAAAGTTACAAATGTTAGCTCTAATGTATATTTTCATTCTTTCTGACAATAAAAAACTTTGTCACTATCCTCTCATTTTATTTTCTTCTGTAGACTTTCTTCATCTTCTTCTCATATTTCTTTTTCCTTCCTTTACCCCTTTATTATTTACTCAGTCACACAGTGATTACTAAGAGTAAACTTTCTTTAATTTCTAAAATCTGGAATATTAACACAAGTATACAATATGACTGATCAAATCAGTGTAATTAATAGTTCCAACTTCTTATCATTACTTTGTTTGGAACCTTCCAGCTCCTCCCTAGTAGTTGTTCATAAAATGTATAATGGGTTTATGTGAACTTGAGTTACCTCACTGTGGCATAAACACTAGAACTTATTATTTTTATTACGTATGTTTTGGTATTTGGTACCTCTTAATCCACCCTCATTGTATGTCACCTTATCCTTTCTCTTCCAATTGATGTTATCAATTTTTTTAGAATAAAAAATTATACATTTTTCTCTAGAAGTAGGAGTGAAATATTTAATATTTTCTGCCAATCATTGCTTGTGCAGTATGTCCCACACTCTTCATTTTTTTTTATTTTATTATTTTTTGTTTTCATATCTTCAATTTAAATGTTGTTTTGTTTTGTTTTTGACCAGGCTTAGATTTTCAGATGAAATTTTTTGTTTGTTTGTTTTTTTGGTGGTACTGGGATTGAACCCAGGGGCATTCTACTTCTGAGCTACACCCCCAGCTCTATTTTTTATTCTTTATTTTGAAACAAGGTTTCACTGAGTTGTGGAGTGCCTCACTAAGCTGAGGCTGGCTGTGAACCTGCAATCCTCCTGTCTCAGCCTCCCAAGTACTGGGATTACAAGAGTGTGCCACCATGCCTGTCTACATGAATTTTTTTTTTTTTTTTTTTGGTACTGGGGATTGAACTCAGGGGCATTCTACCTCTGAGCTACACCCCAGCCC